>CAWTZC010000618.1:0-160414 GCA_963919715.1 Microtus obscurus
AAAAAAAAATTTCATGAAATGCTTTAGTGAGAAACGCACATGTGTTACTCTGAAATGAGAAGCCCTAGTTTGGAATGTGTCATAGTTCTGTTCAAAGTTAGAGCAGTGTTCATTTTCTCTCTAGAAGTTTAAATTTGTAAGATACTCACGTTCTTTTCAAAGGGTAAGAATTTCATGATATGCTTTTGTGAGAAACGCACAAGGGTTATTCTCAAATGAGAAGCCCTAGTTTGGGATATGTCAAAGTTCTGTACAAAGTTAGAGCAGTGTTCATTTTCTCTCTAGAAGCTTTACTTTGAAAGATAATCACGTTCTTTTGAAAGGGTAAGAATTTCATGAAATGCTTTTGTTAGAAACAAACATTTGTTACTCAGAAATGAGAAGTTGTTATTCGGGATATGTTACACTATTGTTAGAAGTTGGCATAGTGTTAATTTTCTGTGCTGAAGCATGACACTAAAAAATAACCACGTTCATTTGAAACGGTAAAAACTTCATTAAATGCTTTTGTGAGAAACGCACATGTGTTACTCTGAAATGAGAAGCCCTAGTTTGGAACATGTCAAAGTTCTGTTGAAAGATAGCACAGTGTTCATTTTTGCGCTAGAAGCTTTACTTTGAGAGATGATCACGTTCACTTGAAAGGGTAAGAATTTCGTGATATGCTTTTGTGATAAACGCACATGTGTTACTCTCAAATGAGAAGTCCTAGTTTGGGATATGTCAAAGTTCTGTTCAAAGTTAGAGCAGTGTGCATTTTCTCTCTAGAAGCTTTACTTTGAAAGATAATCACGTTCATTTGAAAGGGTAAGAAGGTCAAGATATGCTTTGGTGATAAACGCACATGTGTTACTCTAATATGAGAAGCCCTAGTTTGGGATATGTCCAAGTATTGTTCGACATTAGAGCAGTGTTCATTTTCTCTCTAGAACCTTTACTGTTAAAGTTAAACACGTTCTTTTGAAAAGTTAAGAATTTCATGCAATGCTTTTATTAGAAACAAACATGTGTTACTCTGAAATGAGAAATTGTTATTCGGGATATGTTACACTTATTGTTAGAAGTTAGCGCAGTGTTCATTTTCTGTGTGGAAGCATGACATTGAAAAATAATCACGTTAATTTGAAAGGGTAAAAATTTCATGAAATGCATTAGTGAGAAACGCCCATGTGTTACTCTGAAAGGTGAAGCCCTAGTTTGGAATGTGTCATAGTTCTGTTCCAAGTTAGAGCAGTGTTCATTTTCTCTCTAGAAGCTTTATTTTGAAAGATAATCACGTTCATTTGAAAGGGTAAAAACTTCATTAAATGCTTTTGTGAGAAACGCACATGTGTTACTCTGAAATGAGAAGCACTAGTTTGTAAGATGTCAAACTTCTGTTCAACGTTAGAGCAGTGTTCATTTTCTCTCTAGAAGCTTAACATTGAATTATTAATCACGTTCGTTTGAAAGGGTAAGAATTTCATGATATGCCTTTGTGAGAAACGCACATGTGTTACTCTCAAATGAGAAGTACTAGTTTGGGATATGTCAAAGTTCTGTTCAAAGCTAGAGCAGTGTTCATTTTCATTCTAGAAGCTTTACTTTGAAAGATAATCACGTTGTTTTGAAAGAGTAAGAAGTTCATGATATGCTTTTGTGAGAAATGCGCATGTGTTACTCTAAAATGAGAAGCCCTAGTGTGTGATATGTCCAAGTGTTGTTCAACATTAGAGCAGTGTTCATTTTCTCTCTAGAAGCTTTAAGGTTAAAGTTAATCACGTTTTTTGAAAGGTAAAAAATCTCATGCACGCTTTTGTTAAACACAAACATGTGTTACTCTGAAATGAGAAGCCCTAGTTTGGAATGTGTCATAGTTCTGTTCAAAGTTAGAGCAGTGTTCATTTTCTCTCTAGAAGTTTTAATTTGTAAGATACTCACGTTCCTTTGAAAGGGTAAGAATTTCATGATATGCTTTTGTGAGAAACGCACAAGGGTTATTCTCAAATGAGAAGCCCTAGTTTGGGATATGTCAAAGTTCTGTTCAAAGTTAGAGCAGTGTTCATTTTCTCTCTAGAAGTTTTAATTTGTAAGATGCTCATGTTCTTTTGAAGGGTAAGAATTTCATGATATGCTTTTGTGAGAAACGCACATGGATTACTCTCAAATGAGAAGCCCAAGTTTGGGATATGTTGAAGTACTGTTCAAAGTTAGAGCAGTGTTCATTTCCTCTCTAGAAGCTTTACTTTGAAAGATAATCACGTACTTTTGAAAGCATAAGAATTTCATGATATGCTTTTTTGAGAAACGCACATGTGTTACTCTAAAATGAGAAGCCCTAGTTTGGGTTATGTCCAAGTATTGTTCAACATTAGAGCAGTGTTCATTTTCTCTCTAGAAGCTTTAATGTTAAAGTTAATCACATTCTTTTGAAAGGTTAAGAATTTCATGCAATGCTTTTGTTAGAAACAAACATGTGTTAATCTGAAATGAGACGTTGTTATTCGTTATATGTTACACTTATTGTTAGAAGTTAGCGCAGTGTTCATATTCTGTGCTGAAGCATTACATTGAAAGACAATCACGTTCATTTGAAAGGGTAAAAATTTCATGAAACGTTTTGTGAGAAACGCACATGTGTTACTCTGAAATAAGAAGCCCTAGTTTGGAATAGCTCAAAGTTCTGTTCAAAGTTAGAGCAGTGGTCATTTTCTCTCTAGAAGCTTTGTAAGATACTCACGTTCTATTGAAATGGTAAGAATTTCATGAAATGCTTTTGTGAGAAACGCACATTTGTTACTCTCAAATGAGAAGCCCTACTTTGGGATATGTCAACGTACTGTTCGACATTAGAGCAAGGTTCATTTTCTCTCTAGAAGCTTTATTTTGAAAGATAATCACGTTCATTTGAAAGGGTAAGAATTTTGTGAAATGCTTAAGTGAGAAACGTACATGTGTTACTCTCAAATGAGAAGCCCTAGTTTGGGATATGTCAAAGTTCTGTTCATAGTTGGAGCAGTCTTCATTTTCTCCCTAGATGCTTTCCTTTGAAAGATAATCACGATCTTTTTTTTAAAATATTTATTTATTTATTTATTATGTATAAAATATTCTGTCTGTGTGTATGTCTGCAGGCCAGGAGAGGGCACCAGACCTCATTCCAGATGGTTGTGAGCTACCATGTGGTTGCCAGGAATTGAACTCAGGACTTTTGGAAGAGCAGGCAATGCTCTTAACCACTGAGCCATCTCTACAGCCCCCAAGCTGTTCTTTTGAAATGGTAAGAATTTCATGAAATGCTTTTGTTAAAAACAAACATTTGTTACTCTGAAATGAGAAGTTGTTATTTGGGATATGTTACACTTATTGTTAGAAGTTATCGCAGTGTTCATTTACTTTGCTGAAGCAAGACATTGAAAAATAACCACGTTCATTTGAAAGGGGAAAAACTTCATTAAATGCTTTTGTGTGAAACGCATATGCGTTACTCTGAAATGAGAAGCCCTAGTTTGGAACATGTCAAAGTTCTGTTGAAAGATAGTGCAATGTTCATTTTTGCTCTAGAAGCTTTACTTTGAAAGATAATCACGTTCACTGGAAAGGGTAAGAATTTCGTGATATGCTTTTGTGAGAAATACACATGTGTTACTCTCAAATGAAAAGCCCTAGTTTGGGATATGTCAACGTACTGTTCGACATTAGAGCAGTGTTCATTTTCTCTCTAGAAGCTGTACTTTCAAAGATAATAACCTTCTTTTGTAAGGGTAAGAATTTCATGAAATGCTTAAATGAGAAATGCACATGTGTTACTCTCAAATGAGAAGCCCTAGTTTGGGATATGTCAAAGTTCGGTTCAGAGTTGGAGCAGTCTTCATTTCCTCTCTAAAAGCTTTACATTGAAAGATAATCACATTCTTTTGAAAGGGTAAGAATTTCATGAAATACTTCTGTGAGAAACGTACATGTGTTACTCTGAAATGAGAAGCCCTAGTTTGGAATAGGTCAAACTTCTGTTCAAAGGTAGAGCAGTGGTCATTTTCTCTCTAGAAGCTTTACTTTGAAAGATAATCACGTTAATTTGAAATAGTATAATTTCATGATATGCTTATGTGAGAAATGCACATGTGTTACTCTGAAATGAGAAGCCCTAGTTTGGGATATGTCCAAGTAATGTTCGACCTTATAGCACTGTTCATTTTCTCTCCAGAAGCTTTACTTTGAAAGATAATCACTTCATTGGAAAGGGTAAGAATTTCATGATATGCTTTTGTGAAAAATGCACATGGGTTACTTGGAAATGAGAGGCCCTTGTTTGGGATATGTCCAAGTAATGTTCGACCTTAGAGCAGTGTTCATTTTCTCTCCAGAAGCTTTACTTTGAAAGATAATCACTTCATTTTAAAGGGTAAGAATTTCATGATATGCTTTCGTGAGAAACGCACATGGGTTACTCTGAAATGAGAAGCCCTAGTTTGGGAGATGTCAAAGTTCTGTTCATAGTTGGAGCAGTGTTCATTTTCTCTTTAGAAGCTTTACTTTGAAAGATAATCATGTTCTTTTGAAAGGGTAAGAATTTCATGAAATGCTTTTGTAAGAAACAAACATTTGATAATCTGAAATGAGAAGTTGTTGTTTGGGATGTGGCACACTTATTGTTAGAAGTTAGTGCAGTGTTTATTTTCTGTGCTGAAGCAAGACATTGAAAAATAACCACATTCATTTGAAGGGGAAAAAACTTCATTAAATGCTTTTGTGAGAAACGCACATGTGTTACTCACAAATGAGAAGCCCAGATTGGGATATGTCCAAGTATTGTTCGACATTAGAGCAGTGTTCATTTTCTCTCTAGAAGCTTTTCTGTTAAAGTTAATCACGTTCTTTTGAAAGGTTAAGAATTTCATGCAATGCTTTTGTTAGAAACAATCGTGTTACTCTGAAATGAGAAGTTGTTATTCGGAATATGTTACACTATTTTTAGAAGTTAGCGCAGTTTTCATTTTCTGTGCTGAAGAAAGACATTGAAAAATAACCACGTTCATTTGAAAGGGTAAAAACTTCATTAAATGCTTTTGTGAGAAATGCACATGTGTTACTCTGAAATAACACATGCGTTTGGGATATGTCCAAGTATTGTTCGACCTTAAAGCAGTATTCATTTTCTCTCCAGAAGTTTTACTTTGTAAGATACTCACGTTCTTCTTTTGAAAGGGTTAGAATTTCATGAAATGCTTTTGTGAGAAAGGCACATGTGTAACTCTCAAATGAGAAGCGCTAGTTTAGCATATGTCCAAGTATTATTCGACATTAGAGCAGTGTTCATTTTCTATCTAGAAGCTTTACTTAGAAAGATAATCAGGTCCTTTTAATGGGTAAGGTTTTCATGATATGCTTCTGTGAAAAACGCACATGTGTTACTCTCAAATGAGAAGCCCTAGTTTGGGATATGTCCTGTATTGCTCGACATTAGAGCAGTGTTTATTTTCTCTCTAGAAGCTTTAGTTTGAAAGATAATCACATTCGTTTTAACGGGTGAAAATTTCATGAAATGCTTTTGTGAGAAACGCATATGTGTTACTCTCAAATGAGAAGCCCTAGTTTTGGATATGTCCAAGTATTGTTCGACATTAGCACATTGTTCAATTTCTCTTTAGAAGCTTTACTTTGAAAGATAATCACGTTCTTTGAAAGGGTAAGAATTTCCTGAAATGCTTTTGTGAGAAACATACATATGTTACTCTGAAATGAGAAGCCCTAGTTTGGAATATGTCAAGTTTTGTTCAAAGTTAAAGCGGTGTTCATTTTCTCTCTAGAAGCTTTACTTTGAAAGATAATCATGTTCATTTTAAAAAGTAAGAATTTCATGATATGCTTTTGTGAGAAACGCACATGTGTTACTCTCAAATTCAAAGCCCTATTTGGGAATATGTCAAAGTTCTGTTCAAACTTAGAGCAGTATTCAATTTCTCTCTAGAAGCTTTATTTTGAAAGATAATCACGTTCGTTTGAATGGGTAAGAATTTCAGGACAGGCTTCTGTGAGAAACACACATGTGTTACTCTGAAATGAGAAGCAATATTTTGGGATAGGTCCAAGTATTGTTCGACAACAGCAGTGTTCATTTTCTCTCTAGAAGCTTTAATATGAAAGATAATCAGGTCCTTATAAAGAGTAAGTATTTCATGATATGCTTTTGTGAGAAACGCACAAGTGTTACTCTGAAATGAGAAGCTCTAGTTTGGAATATGTCAAAGTTCTGTTCAAAGATAGAGTAGTGTTCATTTTCTCTCTAAAAGCTTTATTTGAAAGAAAATCATGTTCTCTTGAAAGGGTAAGAATTTCATGATATACTTTTCTCAGAAACGCACATGTGTTACTCTCAAATGGGAAGCCCTGGTTGGGATATGTCAGAGTTCTTTTCAAAGTTACAGCAGTGTTCATTTTCTCTCTAGATGTTTTACTTTGTAAGATACTCATGTTCTTTTGAAAGGGTAAGAATTTCATGAAATGCTTCTGTTAGAAACGCACATGTGTTACTCTCAAATGAGAACTCATAGTTTGGGATATGTCCAAGTATTGTTCGACATTAGAGCAGTGTTCATTTTCTCTCTAGACGCCTTACCTTGAAAGATAATCAGGTCCTTTTAAAGGGTAAGAATTTCATGATATGTTTTGTGAGTAATGCACAAGTGTTAATCTGAAATGAGAAGCCCTAGTTCTGAATATGTCAAAGTTCTGTTCAAAGTTAGACCAGTGTTCATTTTCTCTCTAGAAGCTTTACTTTGAAAGATAATCACGTTCTTTGGAAAAGGTAAGAATTTCATGATATTCTATTCTGAGAAACGCACATGTGTTACTCTCAAATGAGAAGACCTATTTTGGGATATGTCAAAATTAAGTTCAAAGTTAGAGCAGTGTTCATTTTCTCACTATAAGTTTTACTTTGTAAGTTACTCACATTCTTTTGAAAGGGTAATAATTTCATGAAATGCTTTCATGAGAAACGCACATGTGTTACTCTGAACTGAGAAGCCCTATTTAGGGATATGTCAAAGTTCTGTTCAAAGTTAGAGTAGTGTTCATTTTCTTTATAGAAGCTTTACTTTGAAAGATAATCACGTTCTTTTGAAAGGGTAAGAATTTCATGAAATGCTTCTGTCAGAAACGCACATGTGTTACTCTGAAATTAGAAGTTGTTATTAGGGATATGTTACACTATTGTTAGGAGTTGACGGAGTGTTCATTTTCTGTGTTGAAGCATTACATTGAAAGATAAAAACGTTCATTTGAAAGGTAAAAATTTCATGAAATGATTTTGTGACAAACGCACATGTGTTATTCTGAAACGAGAAGCCCTAGGTTGGGATATGTCCAAGTATTGTTCAAAATTAGAAGAGTGTTCATTTTCTCTCTAGAAGCTTTACTATGAAAGATAATCACGTTCTTTTGAAAGGGTAAGAATTTCATGAAAATCTTTTGTGAGAAACGCACATGTGTTACTCTGAAATGAGAAGTTGTTATTCGGAATATGTTACACTATGTTAGAAGTTACCACAGTGTTCATTTTCTGTGTTAAAGCATTACATTGAAAGATATTCACGTTCATTTGAAAGGGAAAAAATTTCATGAAATGCTTTTGTGAGAAACGCACATGTTTTACTCTGAAATGAGAAGCCCTAGTTTGAATATGTCAAAGTTCTGTTCAAAGATAGAGCAGTGTCCATTTTCTCTCTAGAAGTTTTAAATTGTAAGATATTCATGTTCATTTGAAAGGGTAAGAATTTCATGATATGTTTTTGTGAGAAATGCACATGTGTTAATCTGAAATGAGAAGCCCTAGTTTAGAATATATCAAAGTTCTGTTCAAAGTTAGAGCAGTGTTCATTTTCTCTCTATAAGTTTTATTTTGTAAGATACTCATGTTATTCTTTTGAAAGGGTAAGAATTTCATGAAATGCTTTTGTGAGAAAGGCACATGTGTTACTCTCAAATGAGAAGCCCTAGTTTGGGATATGTCCAAGTATTCTTCGACATTAGAGTAATGTTCATTTTCTATCTAGAAGCTTTATTTGAAAGATAATCAGGTCCTTTTAAAGGGTAAGAATTTCATGATATGCTTCTGTGAAAAACGCACATATGTTACTCTCAAATGAGAAGCCCTAGTTTAGGATATGTCCAAGTATTGCTCGACATTAGAACAGTGTCCAATTTCTCTCTAGAAGCTTTTCTTTGAAAGATAATCACGTTCTTTTGAAAGGGTAAGAATTTCATGAAATGCTTTTGTGAGAAACATACATATGTTACTCTGAAATGAGAAGCCCTAGTTTGGAATATGTCAAGTTCTGTTCAAAGTTAGAGCAGTGTTCATTTTCTTTATAAAAGCTTTACTTTGAAAGATAATCATGTTCGTTTTAAAGGGTAAGAATTTCATGATATGCTTTTGTGAGAAACGCACATGTGTTACTCTCAAATGCAAAGCCCTATTTGGGATATGTCAATGTTATGTTCACAGTTAGAGCAGTGTTCAATTTCTCTCTATAAGTTTTACTCTGTAAGTTACTCACATTCTTTTGAAAGGGTAATAATTTCATGTAATGCTTTTCTGAGAAACACACATGTGTTACTCTGACATGAGAAGCCCTATTTGAGGATATGGCAATGTTCTGTTCAAAGTTAGAGCAGTGATCATTTTCTTTATATAGCTTTACTTTGAAAGATAATCACGTTCTTTTGAAATGGTAAGAATTTCATGATATGCTTCTGTCAGAAACGTACATGTGCTACTCTGAAATTAGAAGTTGTTATTCAGGATATGTTACACTATTGTTAGAAGTTTACGGAGTGTTCATTTTCTGTGTTGAAGCATTAGATTGAAAGATAATCACGTCATTTGAAAGGGTAAAAATTTCATGAAATGCTTTTGTGACAAACACACATGTGTTATTCTGGAATGAGAAGCCCAAGTTTGGAATATGTCAAAGTTCTGTTCAAAGTGAGAGCAATGTTCATTTTCTCTCTAGAAGCTTTTTTTTGAAAAATAATCATGTTGTTTTGAAAGGGTAAGAATTTAATGATATGCTTTTGTGAGATAAACACATGTGTAACTCTCAAATGAGAACCCCTAGTTTGGGATATGTCACAGTTCTGTTCAAAGTTAGAGAAGTATTCATTTTCTCTCTGAAAGTTTTACTTTGTAAGTTACTC
This sequence comes from Microtus obscurus, assembly GCA_963919715.1. Classification (NCBI taxonomy): domain Eukaryota; kingdom Metazoa; phylum Chordata; class Mammalia; order Rodentia; family Cricetidae; genus Microtus; species Microtus obscurus. The sequence continues at coordinate 9,181 of CAWTZC010000618.1, forward strand.
ACCTTATTTTTAAAGGGTAAGTCTTTCATGAAATGCTTTTGTGAGAAACGCATATGTGTTACTCTGAAATGAGAAGCCCTTCTTTCGGATATTTCCATGAATTGTTCGACATTAGAGCAGTGTTCATTTTCTCTCTAGAAGCTTTACTTTGAAAGATAATCACGTTCTTTTGAAAGGGTAAAAATTTCATGAAATGCTTTTGTGAGAAACGCACATGTGTTACTCTGAAATGAGAAGCCACAGTTTGGGATATGTCAACGTACTGTTCGAAGTTAGAGCAGTGTTCATTTTCTCTCTAGAAGCTTTACATTGAAAGATAATCATATTCTTTTGAAAGGGTAATAATTATATGAAATGCTTTTCAGAGAAACACACATGTGTTACTCTGAAATGAGAAGTCCTCTTAGTGAATGTGGCAAAGTTCTGTTCAAAGTTAGAGCAGTGTTAGTTTACTTTATAGAGCTTTATTTTGAAAGATAATCACGTTCTTTGAAAGGGTAAGAATATCATGAAATGCTTCTGTGAGAAACGCACATGTGTTACTCTGAAATGAGAAGTTGTTATTCAGGATATGTTACACTATTTTTGGAAGTTGGCAGAGTGTTCATTTTCTGTGTTGAAAGATTATATTGAAAGATAATCACGTTGATTTAAAAGGGTAAAAATTTCAAGAAATGCTTTTGTGAGAAACACACACGTTTTATTCTGAAATGAGAAGCCCTAGTTTGGAATGTGTCAAAGTTCTGTTCAAAGTTAGAGAAGTGTTCATTTTCTCAATAGAAGCGTTATTTTGAAAGATAATCATGTTGTTTTGAAAGGGTAAGAATTTCATGAAATGCTTTTGTGAGATACGCACATGTGTTACTCTGAAATGAGAAGCCCTAGTTTGGGATATTTCCAAGTACTGCTCGACGTTAGAGCAGTGTTCATTTTCTCTCTAGAAGTTTTACTTTGTAAGATACTCACCTTATTTTTAAAGGGTAATAATTTCATGAAATGCTTTTGTGAGAAACGCACATGTGTTATCTCAAATGAGAAGCCCTAGTTTGGGATATTTCCAAGTATTGCTCGACATTAGAGCAGTGTTCATTTTCTCTCTAGAAGCTTTACTTTGAAAGATAATAATGTTCCTTTGTAAGGGTAAGAATTTCATGAAATGCTTGTGTGAGAAACACACATGTGTTACTCTGAAATGAGAAACCCCTGGTTTGATATATGTCAAAATTATGTTCAAAGTTACATCAGTGTTTATTATCTCTCTGGAAGCTTTACTTTGAAAGATAACCACATTCGTTTCAACAGGTAAGATATTCATGAAATTCTTTGTGAGAAACGCACATGTGTTACTTTGAAATGAGAAGTCCTAGTTTGGAATGTGTCAAAGTTCTGTTCAAAGTTAGAGAAGTGTTCATTTTCTCTCTAGAAGCGTTATTTTGAAAGATAATCATGTTGTTTTGAAAGGGTAAGAATTTCATGATATGCTTTTGTGGAAACACACATGTGTTACTCTGAAATGAGAAGTTGTTATTCGGGATATGTTACACTATTGTTAGAAGTTACCAGAGCGTTCATTTTCTGTGTTGAAACATTACATTGAAAGATAATCACGTCATTTGAAAGGGTAAAAATTTCATGAAATGCTTTTGTGACAAATGCACATGTGTTATTCTGAAATGAGAAGCCCAAGTTTGGAATATGTCAAAGTTCTGTTCAAAGTTAGAGCAGTATTCATTTTCTCTCTAGAAGTTTTACATTGTAAGATACTCATGTTCATTAGAAATGGTAAGAATTTCATGATATGTTTTTGTGAGAAACAAACATGTGTTACTCTGAAATGAGAAGTTGTTATTCGGCATATGTTATACTTATTGTCATAAGGTAGCGCATGGTTCATTTTCTGTGTTGAAGCATGACATTGAAAGATAATCACGTTCATTTGAAAGGGTAAAAACTTGATTAAATCCTTTTGTGAGAAATGAACATATGTTACTCTGAAATGGGAAGCCCAAGTTTGGAATATGTCAAAGTTCTGTTGAAAGTTAGAGCAGTGTTCATTTTCTCTCTAATTGCTTTACTTTGAAAGATAATAACGTTCTTTTGTAAGGGTAAGCATTTCATGAAATGCTTTTGTGAGAAACGCAAATGTGTTACTCTGAAATGAGAAGTTGTTATTCGTTTTATGTTACACTATGGATAGATGTTAGCACAGTGCTCATTTTCTGTGTTGAAGCATTACATTGAAAGATAATCACGTTCATATGAAAGGGTAAGAATTTCATGAAATGCTTTTGTGAGAAACGCACACGTGTTACTCTGAAATGAGAAGCACTAGTTTGTAAGATGTCAAAGTCCTGTTCAACGTTAAAGCAGTGTTCATTTTCTCTCTAGAACCTTTACTTTGAAAGATTATCACGTTCATTTTAAAGGGTAAGATTTTCATGATATGCTTTTGTGAGAAACGCACATGTGTTACTCTCAAGTGAGAAGTCCTAATTTGGAATATGTCAAAGTTGTGTTCAAAGATAGAGCAGTGTTCATTTTCTCTCTAGAAGTTTTAATTTGTAAGATACTCACATTCGTTTGAAAGGGTAAGAATTTCATGATATGCTTTTGTGAGAAACGCACATGTGTTACTCTAAAATGAGAAGCCCTAGATTGTGATATGTCCAAGTATTGTTCAACATTAGAGCAGTGTTCATTTTCTCTCTAGAAGCTTTACAGTTAAAGTTAATCACGTTCTTTTAAAAGGGTAAGAATTTCATGCAATGCTTTTGTTAGAAACAAACATGTGTTACTCTGAAATGAGAAGTTGTTATTCGGGATAGGTTACACTTATTGTTAGAAGTTAGCGCAGTGTTCATTTTCTGTGTTGAAGCATGACATTGAAAAATAATCACGTTCATTTGAAAGGGTAAAAATTTCATGAAATGCTTTTGTGAGAAATGCACATGTGTTACTCTGAAATGAGAAGCCCTAGTTTGGAATGTGTCATAATTCTGTTCAAAGTTAGAGCAGTGTTCATTTTCTCTCTAGAAGCTTTACTTAGAAAGATAATCACGTTCGTTTGAAAGGGTATGAATTTCATGATATGTTTTTGTGAGAAACGCACATGTATTACTCTCAAATGAGAAGCCCTAGTTTGTGATATGTCAAAGTTATGTTCAAAGATAGAGCAGTGTTCATTTTTGCTCTAGAAGTTTTACTTTGGAAGATACTCACGTTCTTTTCAAAGGGTAAGAATTTCATGAAATGCTTTTGTTAGAAACAAACATGTGTTACTCTGAAATGAGAAGTTGTTATTCGGGATATGTTACACCTATTGTCATAAGGTAGCGCATTGTTCATTTTCTGTGTTGAAACATGACATTGAAAGATAATCACGTTCATTTGAAAGGGTAAGAATTTCAGGAAATGCTTAAGTGTGAACCACACATGTGTGACTCTCAAATGAGAAGCCCTAGTTTGTCATATGTCAATGTTCTGTTCATAGTTGGAGCAGTGTTCATTTTCTCTATAGAAGCTTCACTTTGAAAGATAATCACGTTCTTTTGAAAGGGTAAGAATTTCATGAAATGCTTTTGTTAGAAACAAACATTTCTTACTCTGAAAAGAGAAGTTGTTATTTGGGATATGTTACACTTATTGTTAGAAGTTAACACAGTGTTCATTTTCTGTGCTGAAGCATTACATTGAAAGATAACCACGTTCATTTGAAAGGATAATAATTTCATGAAACGCTTTTGTGAGAAACGCACTTGTGTTACTCTGAAATGAGAAGCCCTAGTTTGGAATGTGTCATAGTTCTGTTCAAAGTTAGAGCAGTGTTCATTTTCTCTCTATAAGCTTAACTTTAAAGGTAATCACGTTCATTTGAAAGGGTAAGAATTTCATGGTATGCTTTTGTGAGAAACGCACATGTGTTACTCTAAAATGAGAAGCCCTAGTTTGGGATATGTCCATGTATTGTTCGACATCAGAGCAGTGTTCATTTTCTCTATAGAAGCTTTAGTGTTAAAGTTAATTACGTTCTTTTGAAAGGTTAAGAATTTCATGCAATGCTTTTGTTAGAAACAAACATGTATTACTCTGAAATGAGATGTTGTTATTCGGGATATGTTACACTATTGTTAGAAGTTAGTGGATTGTTCATTTTCTGTGTTGAAGCATGACATTGAAAAATAATCACGTTCAATTGAAAGGGTAAAAATTTCATGAAATGCTTTTGTGTGAAATGCACATGTGTTACTCTGAAATGAGAAGCCCTAGTTTGGAACATGTCAAAGTTCTCTTGAAAGTTAGTGCAGTGTTCATTTTTGCTCTAGAAGCTTTAATTTGAAAGATAATCACGTTCACATGAAAGGGTAAGAATTTCATGATATGCTTTTGGGAGAAATGCAAATGTGTTACTCTCAAATGAGAAGCCCTAGCTAGGGATATGTCACAGTATTGTTTGCATTAGAGCAGTATTCATTTTCTCTCTAGAAGCTTTACTTTGAAAGATAATCACGTTCATTTGAAAGGGTAAAAATTTCATGAAATGCTTTTGTGAGAAACGCACACGTGTTACTCTGAAATGAGAAGCACTAGTTTGTAATATGTCAAAGTTCTGTTCAAAGTTAGAGCAGTGTTCATTTTCTCTCTAGAAGCTTAACTTTAAAAGATAATCACGTTCCTTTGAAAGGGTAAGAATTTCATGTTATGCTTTTGTGAGAAACGCACATGTGTTACTCTCAAAGGAGAAGCCCTAGTTTGGGATATGTCAAAGTTCTGTTCAAAGTTAGAGCAGTGTTCATTTCCTCTCTAGAAGCTTTAATTTGAAAGATAATCAATTTCTTTTGAAAGGGTAAGAATTTCATGAAATAATTCTGTGAGAAACGCACAAGTGTTACGCTGAAATGAGAAGTTGTTATTCGGGATATATTACACTATTGTTAGAAGTTGGTGGAGTGTTCATTTTCTGTGCTGAAGCATTACAGTGAAAGTTATTCACGTTCATTTGAAAGGGTAAAAATTTCATGAAACGCTTTTGTGAGAAACGCACATGTGTTACTCTGAAATGAGAAGCCTTAGTTTGGAAAATGGCAAAGTTCTGTTGAAAGTTAGAGCAGTGTTCATTTTCTCTCTAATTGCTTTATTTTGAAAGATAATAACGTTCTTTTGTAGGGGTAAGCATTTCATGAAATGCTTTTTTGAGAAAAGCACATGTGTTATCTCAAATGAGAAGCCCTAGCTTGGGATATGTACAAGTATTGTTCGACATTAGAGCAGTGTTCATTTTCTTTCTAGAAGCTTTACTTTGAAAGATAATTACGTTCCTTTGAAAGGGTAAGAATTTCATGTTATGCTTTTGTGAGAAACACACATGTGTTACTCTCAAATGAGAAGCCCTAGTTTGGGATATGTCAAATTTCTGTTCATAGTTGGAGCAGTGTTCATTTTCTCTCTAGAAGCTTTACTTTGAAAGATAATCACGTTCTTTTGAAAGGGTAAGAGTTTCATGAAATGCTTTTGTTTGAAACAAACATTTGTTACTCTGAAATCAGAAGTTGCTATTTGGGATATGGTACACTTATTGTTAGAAGTTAGTGCACTGTTCATTTTCTCTGATGAAGCAAGACATTGAAAAATAACCACGTTCATTTCAAAGGGTAAAAACTTCATTAAATGCTTTTGTGAGAAACGCACCTGTGTTACTATGAAATGAGAAGCCCTAGTTTGGAACATTTCAAAGTTCTGTTGAAAGTTAGCGCAGCGTTCATTTTCGCGCTAGAAGCTTTACATTGAAAGATAATCACGTTCACTTGAAAGGGTAAGAGTTTCATAATATGCTTTTGGGAGAAACGCACATGTGTTACTCTGAAATGAGAAGCCCTAGCTTGAGATATGGCCAAGTATTGTTCGTCATTAGAACAGTGTTCATTTTCTCTCTAGAAGCTTTACTTGAAAGATAATCGAGTTCATTTGAAAGGGTAAAAATTTCATGAAATGCTTTTGTGAGAAACGCACAGGTCTTACTCTGAAATGAGAGCCCTAGTTTGGAATATGTCATAGTTCTGTTGAAAGTTGGAGCAGTGTTCATTTTCTCTCTAATTGCTTTATTTTGAAATATAATAACGTTCTTTTGTAAGGGTAAGCATTACATGAAATGCTTTTGTGAGAACCGCCCATGTGTCACTCTGAAATGAGAAGTTGTTATTTGGGATATGTTACACTTATTGTTAGAAGTTAGCAGTGTTCATTTTCTGTGCTGAAGCATTACATTGAAAGATAACCACGTTCATTGGAAAAGTTAAAAATTTCATGAAACGCTTTTGTGAGAAACGCACATGTGTTACTCTGAAATAAGAAGCCCTAGTTTGGAATGTGTCATAGTTCTGTTCAAAGTTAGAGCAGTGTCATTTTCTCTCTATAAGCTTAACTTTAAAGGTAATCACGTTCATTTGAAAGGGTAAGAATTTCATGTTATGCTTTTGTGAGAAACGCAAATGTGTTACTCTCAAATGAGAAGCAATTGCTAGATATATAATCAAGTATTGTTCTACATTAGAGCAGTGTTCAATTACTCTCTGGAAGCTTTACTTTGCAAGATAATCACGTTCATTTGAAAGGGTAAAAATTTCATGAAATTCTTTTGTGAGAAACGCACAAGTTTTACTCTGAAATGAGAAGCCCTAGTTTGGAATGTGTCAAAGTTCTGTTCAAAGTTAGAGCAGTGTTCATTTTCTCTCTAGAAGCTTTACTTTGAAAGATAATCTCGTTCATTTGAAAGGGTAAGAATTTCATGGTATGCTTTTGTGAAAAACACACATGGGTTACTCTCAAATGAGAAGTTGTTATTCAGAATATGTTACACTATTATTAGAAGTTGGCCGAGTGTTCATTTTCTGTGCTGAAGCATTACATTGAAAGATAATCACGATCATTTGAAAAGGTAAAAATTTCATGAAACTCTTTTGTGAGAAACGCACATGTGTTACTCTGAAATGAGAAGCCCTAGTTTGGAATGTGTCAAAGTTCTGTTCAAAGTTAGAGTAGTGTTCATTTTCTCTCTAGAAGCTTTACTTTGAAAGATAATCTCGTTCATTTGAAAGGGTAAGAATTTCATGGTATGCTTTTGTGAAAAACACACATGGGTTACTCTCAAATGAGAAGCCCTAGTTTGGGATATGTCAAAGTTCTGTTCAAAGTTAGAGCAGTGTTCATTTCGTTTCTAGAAGTTTGACTTTGAAAGATAATCACATTCTTTTGAAAGGGTAAGAATTTCATGAAATACTTCTGTGAGAAACACACAAGTGTTACGCTGAAATGAGAAGTTCTTATTCGTGATAAGTTACACTATTGTTAGAAGTTGGCGCAGTGTTCAATTTTTGTGCTGAAGCATTACATTGAAAGATATTCACGTTTATTTGAAAGAGTAAAAATTTCATGAAACGCTTTTGTGAGAAACGCACATGTCTTCCTCTGAAATGAGAAGCCCTAGTTTGGGATATGTCCAAGTAGTGTTCGACATTAGAGCAGTGTTCATTTTCTCTCTAGAAGCTTTGCATTGAAAGATAATCATGTTCTTTTAAAGGGAAATAATTTCATGAAATGCTTTTGTGAAAAACGAACATTTGTTACTCTCAAATGAGAAGCCCTAGTTTGGGATATGTCAACGTACTGTTCGACATTAGAGCACTGTTCATTTTCTCTCTAGAAGCTGTACTTTGAAAGATAATCACATTCATTTGAAAGGGTCAGAATTCCATGATTTGCTTTTGTGAGAAACGCACATGTGTTACTCTGAAATGAGAAGCCCTAGTTTGGAATAGGTCAAAGTTCTGTTCAAAGTTAGAGCAGTGGTCATTTTCTCTCTAAAAGTTTTGTAAGATACTCACGCTCTATTGAAAGTGAAGGAATTTCATGAAATGCTTTTGTGAGAAACGAACATTTGTTACTCTCAAATGAGAAGCCCTAGTTTGGGATATGTCAACGTACTGATCGACATTAGAGCACTGTTCATTTTCTCTCTAGAAGCTGTACTTTGAAAGATAATCACAATCTTTTGAAAGGGTAAGAATTTCATGAAATGCTTAAGTGAGAAACCCACATGTGTTACTCTCAAATGAGAAGCCCTAGTTTGGGATATGTCAAAGTTCTGTTTATAGGTGGAGCAGTGTTTATTTTCTCTCTAGAAGCTTTACTTTGAAAGATAATCAAGTTCTTTTGAAAGGGTAAGAATTTCATGAAATGCTTTTGTTAGAAACAAACAATTGTTACGCTGAAATGAAAAGTTGTTATTTGGGATATGTCACAATTATTGTTAGAAGTTAGTGCAGTGTTCATTTTCTGTGCTGAAGCAAGACATTGAAAAATAACCACATTGATTTGAGAGGGTAAAAGCTTCATTAAATGCTTTTGTGAGAAACGCACATGTGTTACTCTGAAATGAGAAGCCCTAGTTGGGAACATGTCAAAGTTCTGTTGAAAGATATCGCAGTGTTCATTTTCACTCTAGAAGCTTTAATTTGAAAGATAATCCCGTTCACTTGAAAGGGTAAGAATTTCATAATATGGTTTTGTGAGAAACGTAAATGTGTTACTCTCAAATGAGAAGCAATTGCTAGGGATATGTCCAAGTATTGTTCGACATTAGAGCAGTGTTCAATTTCTCTCCGGAAGCTTTACTTTGAAAGATAATCACGTTCACTTGGAAGGGTAAAAATTTTATGAAATGCTTTTGTGAGAAACGCACAAGTGTTACTCTGAAATGAGAAGCCCTAGTTTGGAATGTGTCAAAGTTCTGTTCAAAGGTAGAGCAGTGTTCATTTTCTCTCTAGAGGCTTTACTTTGAAAGATAATCACGTTCATTTGAAAGGGTAAGAATTTCATGGTATGCTTTTGTGAGAAACGCACATGGTTTACTCTCAAATGAGAAGCCCTAGTTTGCGATATGTCAAAGTTCTGTTCGACATAAGAGCAGTGTTCATTTTCTCTCTAGAAGCTTTACTTTGAAAGATAATCACATTCTTTTGAAAGGGTAAGAATTTCATGAAATACTTCTGTGAGAAACGCACATATGTTACTCTGAAATGAGAAGCCCTAGTTTTGGATTTGTCCAAGTATTGTTCGACATTCAAGCAGTGTTCATTTTCTCTCTAGAAGCTTTTCATTGAAAGATAATCATGTTCTTTTAATGGGAAATAACTTCATGAGATGCTTTTGTGAGAAACACACATGTGTTACTATGAAATGAGAAGCCCTATTGGGAATATGTCAAAGTTCTCTTCAAAGTTAGAACAGTGTTCATTTTTTTCTAGAAGCTTTACTTTGAAAGATAATCACATACTTTTGTATGGGTGAGAATTTCATGAAATGCTTAAATGAGAAATGCACATGTGTTATTCTCAAATGAGAAGCCCTAATTTGGGATATGTCAAAGTTCTGTTCATAGTTGGAGCAGTGTTCATTTCCTCTCTAGAAGCTTTACATTGAAAGATAATCACATTCTTTTGAAAGGGTAAGAATTTCATGAAATACTTCTGTGAGAAACGCACATGTGTTACGCTGAAATGAGAAGTTGTTATTCGGGATATGTTACACTATTGTTAGAAGTTGGCGGAGTGTTTACTTTCCCTACTGAAGCATTACATTTAAAGATAATCACGATCATTTGAAAGGGTAAAAATTTCATGAAACGCTTTTGTGAGAAACACACATGTGTTAGTCTGAAATGAGAAGCCCTCTTTGGAATAGGTCAAAGTTCTGTTCAAAGTTAGAGCAGTGTTCATTTTCTCTCTAGAAGCTTTACTTTGAAAGATAATCACATTCATTTCAAATAGTATAATTTCATGATATGCTTATATGAGAAACGAACAAGTGTTACTCTGAAATGAGAAGCCCTCATTTGGGATATGTCCAAGTATTGTTTGACAATAGAGCAGTGTTCATTTTCTCTCCAGAAACTTTACTTTGAAAGATAATCACTTCATATGAAAGGGTAACAATTTCATGATATGCTTTTGTGAGAAACGCACATGGGTTACTCTGAAATGAGAAGCCCTAGTTTGGGATATGTCAAAGTTCTGTTCATAGTTGGAACAGTGTTCATACTCTCCCTAGAAGCTTTACTTTGAACGATAATCACGTTCTTTTGAAAGGGTAAGAATTTCATGAAATGCTTTTGTAAGAAACAAACATTTGTTACTCTGAAATGAGTTGTTATTCGGGATATGGCACACTTTTTGTTAGAAGTTAGTGCAGTGTTCATTTTCTGTGCTCAAGCAAGACATTGAAAAAAAACCACGTTGATTTGAAAGGGTAAAAACTTCATTAAATGCTTTTGTGAGAAACGCACATGTGTTACTCTGAAATGAGAAACCCTAGTTTGGAACATGTCAAAGTTCTGTTGAAAGTTAGCGCAGTGTTCATTTTCGCTCTAGCAGCTTTACTTTGAAAGATAATCACCTTCACTTGAAAGGGTAAGAATTTCGTGATATGCTTTTGTTAGAAACGCACATGTGTTACTCTCAATTGACAAGCCCAAGCTTGGGTTATGTCCAAGTATTGTTCGACATTAGAGCAGTGTTCATTTTCTCTCTACAAGCTTTACATTGAAAGATAATCACGTTCATTTGAAAGGGTAAGAATTTCATGTTATGCTTTTGTGAGAAACGCACATGGGTTTCTCTCAAATGAGAAGCCCTAGTTTGGGATATGTCAAAGTGCTGTTAAAAGTTAGAGGAGTGTTCATTTCCTCTTTAGAAGCTATACTTTGAAAGATAATCACATTCTTTAGAAAGGGTAAGAATTTCATGAAATACTTCTGTGAGAAACGCACATGTGTTATTCTGAAATTAGAAGGTGTTATTCGGAATATGTTACAGTATTGTTAGAAGTTGACGGAGTGTTCATTTTCTGTGTTGAAGCATTACATTGAAAGATAATCACGTTCAGTTGAAAGGGTAAGAATTTCATGAAATGCTTTTGTGAGAAACGCACACGTGTTACGCTGAAATGAGAAGCACTAGTTTGTAAGATGTCAAAGTTCTGTTCAAAGTTAGAGAAGTGTTCATTTTCTCTCTAGAAGCTTAATTTTGAAAGATAATCCATTCTTTTGAAAAGGTAAGAATTTCATGATATGCTTTTGTGAGAAACGCACATGGGTTATTCTCAAATGAGAAGGCCTAGTTTGGGATATGTCAAAGTTCTCTTCAAAGTTAGAGCAGTGTTCATTTTCTCTCTAGAAGTTTTAATTTGTAAGATACTCACGATCTTTTGAAGGTTAAGAATTTCATGATATGCTTTTGTGAGAAACGCACATGGGTTACTCTCAAATGAGAAGCCCTAGTTTGGGATATGTCAAAGTTCTGTTCATAGTTGGAGCAGTGTACATATTAACCCTAGAAGCTTTAATTTGAAAGATAATCACGTTCTTTTGAAAGGGTAAGAATTTCATGAAAAGCTTTTGTAAGAAACAAACATTTGTTACTCTGAAATGAGAAGTTGTTATTTGGGATATGGCACACTTGTTGTTATAAGTTAGTGCAGTGTTTATTTTCTGTGCTGAAGCATTACATTGAAAGATAATCACGTTCATTTGAAAGGGTAAAAATTTCATGAAACGCTTTTGTGAGAAACGCACATGTGTTACTCTGAAATGAGAAGCCCTAGTTTGGAATAGGTCAAAGTTCTGTTCAAAGTTAGAGCAGTGGTCATTTTCTCTCTAAAAGCTTTGTAAGATACTCACGTTCTATTGAAAGTGAAAGAATTTCATGAAATACTTTTGTTAGAAACGAACATTTGTTACATTCAAATGAGAAGCCCTAGTTTGGGATATGTCAACGTATTGTTCGACATTAGAGCAGTGTTCATTTTCTCTCTAGAAGCTGTACTTTGAAAGATAATCACCATCATTTGAAAGGGTAAGAATTTCATGAAAGGCTTAAGTGAGAAACGCACATGTGTTACTCTCAAAAGAGAAGCCCTAGTTTGGGATATGTCAAAGTTATGTTCATAGTTGGAGCAGTGTTCATTTTCTCTCTAGAAGCTTTACTTTGAAAGATAATCACGTTCTTTTGAAAGGGTAAGAATTTCATGAAATGCTTTTGTTAGAAACAAACATTTGTTACTCTGAAATTAGAAGTTGTTATTTGGGATATGGTACACTTATTGGTAGAAGTTAGTACAGTGTTCATTTTCTGTGCTGAAGCAAGAAATTGAAAAATAACCACGTGGATTTGAAAGGGTAAAAACTTCATTAAATGCTATTATGAGAAACGCACATGTGTTACTCTGTAATGAGAAGCCCTAGTTTGGAACGTGTCAAAGTTCTGTTGAAAGATATCGCAGTGTTCATTTTCGCTCTAGAAGCTTTAATTTGAAAGATAATCCCGTTCACTTGAAAGGGTAAGAATTTCATGATATGCTTTTGTGAGAAACGCAAATGTGTTACTCTCAAATGAGAAACCCGTCCAAGGGATATGTCCAAGTATTGTTCGACATTAGGGTAGTGTTCAATTTCTCTCTGGGAGCTTTTCTTTGAAAGATAATCATATTCATTTGAAAGGGTAAAAATTTCATGAAATGGTTTTGTGAGAAACGCACATGTGTTACTCTGAAATGAGAAGCCCTAGTTTGAAATTTGTCAAAGTTCTATTCAAAGTTAGAACAGTGTTCATTTTCTCTCTAGAAGCTTTAATTTGAAAGATAATCACGTTCATTTGAAACGGTAAGAATTTCATGATATGTTTTTGTGAGAAACGCACATGTGTTACTCTCAAATGAAAAGGCCTACTTTGGGATATGTCCAAGTATTGTTCGACATTAGAGCAGTGTTCGTTTTCTCTCTAGAAGCTTTACTTTGAAATATAATCACGTTCTTTTGAAAGGATAAGAATTTCATGAAATGCTTTTGTGAGAAACGCACATCTGTTGCTCTGAAATGAGAAGCCCTAGTTTGGAATGTGTCAAAGTTCTGTTCAAAGTTAGAGCAGTGTTCATTTTCTCTCTAGAAGCTTTCCTTTGAAAGATAATCACATTCATTTGAAAGGGTAAAAATTTCATGATATCCTTTTGTGAGAAATGCACATGTGTTACTCTCAAATGAGAAGCCCTTGTTTGAGATATGTCAATGTTCTGTTCATAGTTAGAGCGGTGTTCATTTTTTCTCTAGAAGCTTTACTTTGAAAGATACTCACGTTCTATTGAAAGGGTAAGAATTTCATGAAATATTTTTGTGAGAAACGCCTATGTGTTACTCTGAAATGAGAAGCCCTAGTTTGGGATATGTCAACGTACTGTTCGACAATAGAGCAGTGTTCATTTTCTGTCTAGAAATTTTACTTTGAAAGATAATCACGTTCATTTGAAAGGGTAAGAATTTCATGAAATGCTTAAGTGAGAAACGCACATGTGCTACTCTCAAATGAGAAGCCCTAGTTCGGGATATGTCAAATTTTTGTTCATAGTTGGAGCAGTGTTCATTTTCTCTCTAGAAGCTTTACTTAGAAAGATAATCACGATCTTTTTTTTAATGTTTATTTATATATTATGTATACAATATTCTGTCTGTGTGTATGTCTGCAGGCCAGAAGACGGCACCAGACCTCATTCCAGATTGTTGTGAGCTACCATGTGGTTGCCAGGATTTGAACTCAGGACCTTTGGAAGAGGTCCTCTTAACCACTGAGCCATCTCTCCATCCCCCAAGCTATTCTTTTGAAATGGTAAGAATTTGATGGAACGCTTTTGTTAGAAACGCACATGTGTTACTCTGAAATGAGAAGCCCTAGTTCGGGATATGTCAAAGTCATGTTCATAGTTGGAGCAGTGTTCATTTTCTCTCTAGAAGCTTTACTTTGAAAGATAATCACGTTCTTTGAAAGGGTAAGAATTTCATGAAATGCTTTTGTTAGAAACAAACATTTGTTACTCTGAAATGAGAAGTTGTTATTTGGGATACGTTCCACTTATTGTTAGAAGTTAGTGCAGTGTTCATTTTCTGTGCTGATGCAAGACATTGCAAAATAACCACATTCACTTGAAAGGGGAAAAACTTCATTAAATGCTTTTGTGAGAAACGCACATGTGTTTCTCTGAAATGAGAAGCCCAAGTTTGTAAGATGTCAAAGTTCTGTTCAAAGTTAGAGCAGTGTTCATTTCCTCTCTAGAAGCTTTACTTTGAAAAATAATCATGTTCATTTTAAAGGGTAAGAATTTCATGATATCCTTTTGTGAGAAACGCACATGTGTTACTTTGAAATGAGAAGCCCTAGTTTTGAATGTGTCATAGTTCTGTTCAAAGTTACAGCAGTGTTCATTTTCTCTATAGAAGCTTAACTTTGAATGATAATCACAATCTTTTGAAAGGGTAAGAATTTCATGATATGCTTTTGTGAGAAACGTACATGTGTTACTCTGAAATGAGAAGCCCTAGTTTGGGATATGTCAAAGGTCTCTTCAAAGTTAGAGCAGTGTTGATTTTCTCTCTAGAAGCTTCACTTTGAAAGATAATCACGTTCGTTTGAAGGGGTAAGAATTTCATGATATGCTTATGTGAGAAACGCCTATGTGTTACTCTGAAATGAGAAGCCCTAGTTTGGGATATGTCCAAGTATTGTTCGACATTAGAGCAGTGTTCATTTTCTCTCTAGAAGCTTTACATTGAAAGATAATCACGTTCTTTTGAAAGGGTATGAATTTCACGAAATACTTTTGTAAGAAACAAACATTTGTTACTCTGAAATGAAAAGTTGTTATTTGGGATATGGCACACTTATTGTTAGGAGTTAGTGCAGTGTTCATTTTCTGTGCTGAAGCAAGACATTGAAAAATAACCACGTTCATTTGAAAGGGTAAAAACTTCATAAATGCTTTTGTGAGAAACGCACATGTGTTACTCTGAAATGAGAAGCCCTTGTTTGGAACGTGTCAAAGTTCTGTTGAAAGTTAGGGCAGTGTTCATTTTAACTCTAGAAGCTCTACTTTGAAAAATAATCACGTTCACTTAAAATGGGTAAGAATTTCGTGATACGCTTTTGTGAGAAAAGCACATGTGTTACTCCCAAATGAGAAGCCCTAGCTTGGAATATGTCCAAGTATTGTTCGACATTAGAGCAGTGTTCATTTTCTCTCTAGAAGTTTTACTTTGTAAGATACTCACGTTCTTTTGAAAGGGTAAGAATTTCATGAAAACCTTTTGTTAGAAACAAACATGTGTTACTCTGTAATGAGAAGTTGTTATTCGGGATATGTTACACTTATGGTTAGAAATTAATTCAGTGTTCATTTTTTGTGCTGAAACATGACATTGAAAAATAACCACGTTCATTTGAAGGGGTAAAAACTTCATGAAATGCTTCTGTCAGAAACGCACATGTGTTACTCTGAAATGAGAAGCCCTAGTTTGGAATATGTCAAAATTCTGTTCAAATTATAATGGCGTAAACCACGAACAATGCCACACCAGTTTGGAATTACTATTACTAGGGAAGTATTTATTTAAATAGGAAAAACTATCAGATCACGATCCCAGACAACAGCTCTCTGCACAACTAGAAAAAGAGTCTAGTTGCCAGACCAGCAGGAAGTCAAGAGAGAGCGAGAGGAAGGAAATAGAGGCTTTATGAATGGAGAGAAACCATGCCCCAATGGGCTGGTATCTCAGCAGCTATTGGTTGGAGGGGCAGAAAGACCTCCTGCAACACCTCCCCCTTTTGTTTAAGTTAGAGAGTTCTAAACCTACTATGAAATTATATACAATAAGTACAAATATCCTATTCTAACTAGCTTAGGACTTGTATAATAAATAACTTGGCCAAGTCATGAGAGAAAAGTAACTATACTTATATAGTCTTCAACCCCATCAAAGATCTGAGATGGGAAATAATGTTACCTGGGTAATTAGGAAGTTCAATAAAACAACTTCCAAAACCTGCAACAAATCTCAGGGACAACTAGCTACCTGGGCAATCACCCAAAGTCACATTTGCAGCATTGAAGCAACCAAATTTGGCTAAGGCCTAACATCACTGACATACCATTTTCAAAGGCAAGCAACTTTTCAAAACTATCTTACCCTGTCTTGGCAGGATATGACAGTCCTGTTTTATCCATTGATGCACACTCTGTATCTCTGTCAGTGGTTGAGGTATGGGCATTTCTTTGCCCCAAGGCCAGTTCTGTCAAAAAGAAAGGCTCCAGGTGGAGTGTCTTTGGTGCTCAATATTCTCTCAGGAATAGAGCGGTATTGCCAGGAGCAATTGTGTCTCACTACCACAAAACTATGAGTTAGATTAAAGGCCATTTTCTACAGCTCTTTGAGGAGGTTGAAGATCATCTATCTATACTGAGTATAATCTCTATATATCTAAATAACCTAATTAGTCTAATTATAAATGGCAAACTTAGATGACTATTAATCTATATAATTCTCAATATCTATCTAACTTAAAGACTAAGACAATAAACATCAATAAACATCTGTGTAACAAATGAGGATAATGACCTCCAAATATAAACAATGTACAAATATACATTGCAATATGGTAAATATCGATACAATAGATGTCAATACATAAAAAATATTTTAAACAGAGGTAGAAACATGCATGCATACAATAGTCAATATAATTTAACTTTGTATCAAGAATCAATACCAATATATTTGTCTAAAAATTGTAACTCACAATTACAAATCTATTATCCCATCATCCTCTTTTTTTTTTTAAATAATCCCTGAGCTTATAAAATTCCTCCCCCAACTTCCCAACCCCTAAATGATGTCCCTAAACCCGGGGACAAACTTTACTGGGAGAGGGGACGTTGTCCTCTAGAATTACTTCCAGCTGTCATGGGGGCGACGTTCTTTCTGGGGGATCCTGTGAAAGCAAAATGATGGTTAAATTTCAAGATCAATGTCTTTTAAAATTGCAAATAGTCTCTGAGTATTTTGTGGAGGTGTGGCCAGAATGTTGTACCAGATGTGCACCATTTCAGCTAACCAAGTTGGGATCTTCTTGTGCAGCTGGTACCCAAAACAGGTCTTGTAGTAGCGCTATCAGTATCATGACGTCATATCAACCAGGTAGAGTTGTTGTTGTGGGGCCCCATCTTCTTCCTGGAAACTTCAAATGTCACTTCAGAAAAGACTCATTGTTTATTGTAAAAAACTTAAACATTAATCATATAGACATATATAGGCATATATATATATATATATATATTCAATGAAAGACATGATAGATATATTCAATGAAAGGTATGATAGATATGAAGAAAAGCAAAGATGTTTTCTAAACTCATATTTCTTTCTGTCCCATATCACGGCTCTTGACATGAGACAGAACCTCCAGAAACTCTGGGTTTTTCTCTTACTAACAGGCTTGGAATTGGAGAGGGACTGGGCCAGAGTCCAACTTCAAAACCAGCTTTATAAATTTAGAAATATGGTTTAGTACGTGTTACTTACCCATTCAGTTTTCTTGATATTTCCTATTGGGCAGGTATTTTTCCATCTGTCAGTATCCAAATATCCATGGTCCCTTGAATTTTTCAAAGGTGAGTGTTTTCCTGTGGAGATAAGAACAGAACCCTGCCCCCATTCTATATGTTTTACTTACCACCTGTATGAATATCATTGTGGATGAGTTGTCATTTCTCCTTTCCAAGAGGTTTCTCCTCTTCAAATCGAAACTTTATTAATTTTGATGGTATCCACAATTTTTCTTCTCCTGTGGAAACAAGAGCAAAACCCCTTCCCCAACGTAGCACATCTCCTGGCTTCCATTGAGAGGTCAGCACATCTTTGAAATAAATCGGTTGATTTAGTTCAGCAGACTTTTCCATTATCCAATGTCTTTCTGCTGCTGTCGTTCCTTTCTCATTAGCGTTAAGAAAATTCAAGGTTAATAAAGCATTATGTAATCTATTTCTGGGGGTATTTTCAGTCCCTTTCTGTTTGTTCAGCATATCCTTTATAGTACGATTTGTTCTTTCTATAACTGCCTGACCTGTAGGATTATTTGGTATACCTGTAATGTGTTTTATATTATAATAATCAAAAAAGCGTTTCTTTTTCTTAGATACATATGCTGGACCATTATCTGTCTTTATTTGTGCAGGTATACCCATGATGGCCATAACTTCCAATAAATGCGTGATTACTGAATCTGCCTTTTCTGAGCTCAGGGCAGTAGCCCATTGAAAACCTGAATTCGTGTCTATGGTGTGGTGTACATATTTTAATTTACCAAATTCCATAAAGTGGAACACATCCATCTGCCAGATTTCATTTCTCTTAGTACCCTTTGGGTTACTCCCTGCAGGCAACGGTGTTTGATTATAGAAAGAACAAGTAGGACATCTCTTTATAATGTCCTTAGCTTGTTGCCAAGTAATGGAAAATTCTTTCTTTAGGCCTTTACTATTGACATGATGCTTTTTATGAAATTCCGAGGCCTGCAACACGCTTCCAATCAATAATTGATCAATCTCAGCGTTGCCTTGTGCTAGAGGACCAGGCAGACCTGTATGGGACCGGATGTGTGTTATGTACATCGGACAAAGCCTGTTCCTGATTATGTCCTGTACCTGGATAAACAATGAAGTCAACTCTGTGTCATCTGGTATAAATTCAGCGGTTTCAATATGCAAGATAACTCTTTCTGCATATTGTGAATCTGTAACTATATTAAGAGGTTCTTTAAAATCCCTTAGCACCATAAGAATGGCATATAATTCTGCTTTCTGGACAGAATTATAAGGGCTTTGTTCCACCTTACTCAATTCATCTGACTTGTAACCTGCTTTCCCTGATTTATTTGCATCAGTATAGAACGTACGGGCTCCAGTTATTGGAGCATCACGTACAATTTTAGGAAGAATCCAAGAAGTTCTCTTTATAAGGTTAAGTCTACCACTTTTGGGATAGTTGCTATTAATTTCTCCCAAAAAATTAGCACAAGCTCTTTGCCACGGTTCATTGTCTTCCCATAACTTTTTTATTTCTTCAGTAGTAAAAGGCACTATAATTTCTGCTGGGTCTATACCTGCTAGTTGACGAAGTCTCAGCTTACCTTTTATAATTAATTCAGAGACTTTTTCCACATAAGTTTTTAATTTTTTACTTGGTTTATTGGGTATAAATATCCATTCTAAAATAATATCTTCCCTCTGCATTAGAATCCCTGTAGGAGAGATTCTGGAAGGCAATATGACTAGGATGCAGCTAAGATTTGGGTTCACCCTATCCACACGTGCTTCCTGTAATTTTTCCTCAATCATTGTCAGTTCCTTTTCTGCTTCAGCTGTCAGTTTTCTTGGACTATTCAAATCTTTATCACCATCTAAGGTTTTGTTTAAATGAACTATTAGATCAGGTGTTATCCCAACAGCTGGTCGTAGACTGGAAATGTCTCCCAACAACCTTTGGAAGTCATTAAGAGTCTTTAACCGGTCTCTCCTAATTTGTGCCTTTTGTGTTTTAATTTTCTCTAACCATATTCTGTAACCTAGGTAATTAATAGAATTTCCTCTTTGAATCTTTTCAGGGGCAATTTGTAATCCCCACCTAGGCAAGACTTTCTTTACTTCTTCAAACATCCTTTCTAAAGTATCTTTATTTGAATCTGATAATAAGATGTCATCTATGTAATGATAAATTATGGACTTGGGAAATTGTTTACGAATTATTTCCAATGGCTTACTTACAAAATATTGGCACAATGTAGGACTATTGAGCATGCCCTGTGGGAGGACAGTCCATTGATATCTCCTATTAGGCTGAGAATTATTATAAGTAGGCACCGTGAAGGCAAATTTTTCTCTATCCTTTCTTTGTAACGGTATAGTGAAAAAACAATCTTTCAAATCAATAACTATAAGAGGCCATCCTTTTGGTAATAGAGAAGGCAAAGGAATTCCAGATTGTAGTGGGCCCATAGGTTGAATTACTTTGTTGACAGCTCTTAGATCTGTCACCATTCTCCATTTACCAGATTTCTTTTTTACAACAAACACAGGAGAATTCCAAGGGCTGGTTGATTCTTCAATATGGTGAGCATCTAATTGCTCTTGCACCAGCTGTTCCAATGCCTGTAATTTATCTTCAGCTAGAGGCCACTGTTTGATCCATATTGGCTTCTCAGTTAGCCATTTTAAAGGTAGGGCTGTTGGTACCTCTAAAGGTTTGGTATTTGCTATATGTTCTTGTACAGCCTGAATGGCTGGTGACCTTTTTCCATAATACCTCATCATATCTTTCCCAGAATTATGAGTTCCTGGAACTGCAGGAATGTTAATCTGGGTATTCCATTGCTGTAACAGGTCACGGCCCCATAAATTTATTGCAATATTGGCTATATATGGCCTTAGTCTTCCTATTTGCCCTTCAGGCCCTATGCATTCCACCCATCTTGTGCTTTGTTTTACACGAGATAGGGTTCCAATTCCCAGAAACTGAACATCTACCTCTTGAAGAGGCCAATTTGGATGCCAAGATTCTGGGGTAATAATACTCACATCCGCACCTGTGTCTAATAAGCCTTCAATAAAAGTGCCATTTATACAGACTTTTAGCTTTGGTCTTTGGTCGTTAATAGAAGTCTGCCAAAATATACGTTTACTCTGTCCTACTGGGTTTTTTGACTCATCCTCCACACGTAATTCACCATTTAGACTAGTATTACTTTTTACAGCAGAAATTGGAGCTTTTAGATTTCTTGGTGAGGCACGTTCTCCACTGTGACCGGGAATGACTGGGCCACTGTTGGCTTGGGGGCCTGCGAGAGGCCCCTCAAGGAGTTTCCCGATGGTATCGGGTTGCCTTGTTTGTCTGTTGTTGACCTGCATTCGTTGGACCAATGACGGCCTTTACCGCATCTCCTACATATACCTGAAGGCCTAGGTCCCCTATTTTTGTCATTCCCAGAGGAGATATTATTTCTAGAAATTCTGTGCCTGCAATCCCTTTTCAGATGTCCTAATTTTCCACAATTAAAACATCTGGCAGTTTGATGTCTCCTCATTGCTGTGGAAATCGCTTCTCCTACCCAAGATTCATCATCATAGCTAAATGTCTCAACATTCATCGTATGCTGAATCCATTCATCCATAGGTGCTGATCTAGACTTTAAAGGCCCAATTATCTTTTTGCATTCTATGTTTGCATTCTCAAAAGCTAGAGATTCAAGAAGTATTTGTCTAGAATCTGGGTCTGTTACCCCTACGTCCAGAGCCTTAATTAATCTTTGCAAAAAGTCAATAAAGGGTTCTCTCTGTCCCTGCCTAATTCTGGTATATGATTCAACCCTTTTTGCTGGATCTTGTATGGTATTCCAAGCATTTAAAGCTGCTTGGTGACATAGATGCAGTACTTCATCGTCATAAAGAGGTTGGACCTGTGGATCAGCATATTCTCCTGCACCAAGAATTTGATCTTGGGAAACCTTGACACCTTTTGCTCTTCCTTGCTGTTCCATATGTTTGGATTCTTCTCTGAAATAAATTCCAAACATCAAGGAAGGTCCCTTATCTAAAACTGCAGACACTAACTGATGGAAATCATAGGGGGTAGCTCTAGCATTAGAAGCCCAAGTCCTTATCATTTCCTGTACATATGCATTTTGCAAGCCAAAAGTAACAATAGCCTGTTTAATTTCTTTCAGATCATTCATTGCTATTGGCATCCATCTTGCTTCTCTGACTCCCTTTGAGCCTTTAGAAGTTGACGCTTTGTCAGAATTAAGTATAGGGTATGCCGCTAAAACCCTGGGTAAGCCAGTTCTAATAGCTGGTGTTGGCTTTGCATCCTGTCCTTGTGCCTTATTACTCTGTTCACCAGTTCCAATCATTTTTTCAAGCATTTCAAGTCTTTTTATCATTTTGTTTATTATTGCCTCTTTTGAATCCTGAATCTCCTGAATCTCCTGACCTGCATGAGTTCTTGAGAGTACCATAATCTTCCTAAATGATAGAATATTCAAAAGAATACTAAAACCTAGTAACCAGTAAATTAAGTTATCCTCATAGTCATATAAATTTTGCATGATTAGACTCATTGTATTGGTAGCCCAAACAGTGAAAGTCATGTTGGAAACAAAAACTGCCATATTACCTATTATCCAGCTGGCCTCGAACTCACCGAAATCCGAAATCCGCCTGTCTCTGCTTCCCGAGGGCTGGGATTAAAGGCGTGCACAGCCGACTGTCTGGTCGAACTCACAGAGATCCGCCTTTCTCTGCCTCCCGAGTGTATGCCACCACCACCTGTCCGGCCTCAGAGATCGTCCTGCCTCTCTGGATATTATGGGCCTTAAGGAGAAGTGTATCTCGGACTCGGCACTGGGCAGAGGAAGCGAGGGCTCGTTCCCGCCAAGCCGAACTTGCGGCCAGCAGCCGAGGGGGGGGGTTCTAAAACCCAAACGTTCCTCGGGCGCCAGGTAAAGGCGTAAACCACGAACAATGCCACACCAGTTTGGAATTACTATTACTAGGGAAGTATTTATTTAAAGAGGAAAAACTTACAGATCACGATCCCAGACAACAGCTCTCTGCACAAATAGAAAAAGAGTCTAGTCGCCAGACCAGCAGGAAGTCAAGAGAGAGCGAGCAGAAGGAAATAGAGGCTTTATGAATGGAGAGAAACCATGCCCCAATGGGCTGGTATCTCAGCAGCTATTGGTTGGAGGGGCGGAAAGACCTCCTGCAACAAAGTTAGAGCAATGTTCATTTTCTCTCTAGAAGCTTTACTTTGAAAGATAATCACGTTCATTTGAAAGAGTAAGAATTTCATGATATGCTTATGTGAGAAACGCACATGTGTTACTCTGAAATGAGAAGCCCTAGTTTTGGATATGTCCAAGTATTGTTCGACATTCGAGCAGTGTTCATTTTCTCTCTAGAAGCTTTACATTGAAAGATAATCATGTTCTTTTGAAAGGGAAATAATTTCATGAAATGCTTTTGTGAGAAACACACATGTGTTACTATGAAATGAGAAGCCCTATTGGGAATATGTCAAAGTTCTGTTCAAAGTTAGAGCAGTGTTCATTTCCTCTCAGGAAGCTTTATTTGAAAGATAATCACATTCTTTGAAAGGGTAAGAATTTCATGAAATACTTCTGTGAGAAACGCACATGTGTTACGCTGAAATGAGAAGTTGTTATTCGGGATATGTTACACTATTGTTAGAAGTTGGCGGAGTGTTCATTTTCTGTGCTGAAGCATTACATTGAAAGATAATCACGTTCATTTGAAAGGGTAAAAATTTCATGAAACGCTTTTGTGAGAAACGCACATGTGTTACTCTGAAATGAGAAGCCCTAGTTTGGAATATGTCAAAGTTCTGTTCAAAGTTAGAGCAGTGGTCATTTTCTCTCTAGAAGCTTTGTAAGATACTCACGTTCTATTGAAAGGGTAAGAATTTCATGAAATGCTTTCGTGAGAAACGCATATTTGTTAGTCTCAAATGAGAAGCCCTAGTTTGGGATATGTCAAAGTTCTGTTCATAGTTGGAGCAGTGTTCATTTTCTCTCTAGAAGCTTTACTTTGAAAGATAATCACGTTCTTTTTTTTAAATATTTATTTATTTATTATGTATACAGTATTCTGTCTGTGAGTATGTCTGCAGGCCAGAAGAGGGCACCAGACCTCATTTCAGATGGTTGTGAGCCACCATGTGGTTGCCGGGAATTGAACTCAGGAACTTTGGAAGAACAGGCAATGCTCTTAACCACTGAGCCATCTCTCCAGCTCCCACGCCGTTCTTTTGAAAGGGTAAGAATTTCATGAAATGCTTTTGTGAGAAACGCACACGTGTTATTCTGAAATGAGAAGCACTAGTTTGTAAGATGTCAAAGTTCTGTTCAAAGTTAGAGCAGTGTTCATTTTCTCTCTAGAAACTTAAATTTGAAAGATAATCACGTTCTTTTGAATGGTAAGAATTTCATGATATGCTTTTGTGAGAAACGCACATGTGTTACTCTGAAATGAGAAGTCCTAGTTTGGGATAAGTCAAAGTTCTGTTCAAAGCTAGAGCAGTGTTCATTTTCTCTCTAGAAGCTTTACTTTGAGAGATAATCACGTTCTTTTGAAAGGGTAAGAATTTCATGATATGCTTTTGTGATAAACGCACATGTGTTACTCTAAAATGAGAAGCCATAGTTTGGGATATGTCCAAGTATTGTTCGACATTAGAGCAGTGTTCATTTTCTCTCTAGAAGCTTTACGGTTAAAGTTAATTACGTTCTTTTGAAAAATTAAATATTTCATGCAATGCTTTTGTTAGAAACAAACATGTGTTACTCTGAAAAGAGAAGTTGTTATTTGGGATATGTTACACTTATTGTTAGAAGTTAGCGCAGTGTTCATTTTCTGTGCTGAAGCAAGACATGAAAAATAACCACGTTCATTTGAAAGGGTAAAAACTTCATTAAATGCTTTTGTGAGAAACGCACATGTGTTACTCTGAAATGAGAAGCCCTATTGGGAACATTATAAAGTTCTGTTGAAAGTTAGCGCAGTGTTCAATTTCACTCTAGAAGCTTTACTTTGAATGATAATCACGTTCGTTTGAAAGGGTAAGAATTTCATGATATGTTTTTGTGAGAAACGCACATGTGTTAATCTGAAATGAAAAGCCCTATTTGGAACATTTCAAAGTTCTGTTGAAAGTTAGCGCAGTGTTCATTTTCACTCTAGAAGCTTTACTTTGAATGATAATCACGTTCGTTTGAAAGGGTAAGAATTTCATGATATGTTATTGTGAGAAACGCACATGTGTTACTCTCAAATGAAAAGGCCTACTTTGGGATATGTCCAAGTATTGTTCAACATTAGAGCAGTGTTCCTTTTCTCTCTAGAAGCTTTACTTAGAAATATAATCACGTTCTTTTTTTTTTTTTTTAAATTATTTTAATTCTTTTAAGATTTATTTATTTATTATGTACACAGTGTTTGGCCTCCATGTATGCCTGAAGGCCAGAAGAGGGCACAATATCTCACTACAGATGGCTAGCAGCCACCATGTGGTTGCTGGGAATTGAACTCAGGACCTTTGGAAGAGCAGGCAGTGCTCTTACCCTCTGAACCATCTCTCCAGCCCTATAATCACGTTCTTTTGAAAGGATAAGAATTTCATGAAATGCTTTTGTGAGAAACGCGCATCTGTTGCTCTGAAATGAGAAGCCCTAGTTTGGAATGTGTCAAAGTTCTGTTCAAAGTTAGAGCAGTGTTCATTTTCTCTCTAGAAGCTTTACTTTGAAAGATAATCACGTTCATTTGAAAGGGTAAAAATTTCATGATATCCTTTTGTGAGAAACGCACATGTGTTACTCTCAAATGAGAAGCCCTAGTTTGGGATATGTCAATGTTCTGTTCATAGTTAGAGCAGTGTTCATTTTTTCTCTAGAAGCTTTACTTTGAAAGATACTCACGTTCTATTGAAAGGGTAAGAATTTCATGAAATGCTTAAGTGAGAAACGCACATTTGTTACTCTCAAATGAGAAGCCCTAGTTTGGGATATGTCAACGTACTGTTCGACAATAGAGCAGTGTTCATTTTCTCTCTAGAAATTTTACTATGAAAGATAATCACATTCATTTGAAAGGGTAAGAATTTCATGAAATGCTTAAGTGAGAAACGCACATGTGTTACTCTCAAATGAGAAGCCCTAGTTTGGGATATGTCAAAGTTCTGGTCATAGTTGGAGCAGTGTTCATTTTCTCTCTAGAAGCTTTACTTAGAAAGATAATCACGATCTTTTTTTTAAATATTTATTTATATATTATGTATACAACATTCTGTCTGTGTGTATGTCTGCAGGCCAGAAGAGGGCACCAGACCTCATTCCAGATTGTTGTGAGCTACCATGTGGTTGCCAGGAATTGAACTCAGGACCTTTGGAAGAGCAGGCAATGCTCTTAACCACTGAGCCATCTCTCCATCCCCCAAGCCGTTCTTTTGAAAGGGTAAGAATTTCATGGAATGCTTTTGTTAGAAACGCACATGTGTTACTCTGAAATGAGAAGCCCTAGTTCGTGATATGTCAAAGTTCTGTTCATAGTTGGAGCAGTGTTCATTTTCTCTCTAGAAGCTTTACTTTGAAAGATAATCACGTTCTTTGAAAGGATAAGAATTTCATGAAATGCTTTTGTTAGAAACAAACATTTGTTACTCTGAAATGAGAAGTTTTTATTTGGGATATGTTCCACTTATTGTTAGAAGTTAGTGCAGTGTTCATTTTCTGTGCTGAAGCAAGACATTGCAAAATAAACACGGTGATTTGAAAGGGGAAAAACTTCATTAAATGCTTTTGTGAGAAACGCACATGTGTTTCTCTGAAATGAGAAGCCCTAATTTGGAACATGTCAAAGTTCTGTTGAAAGTTAGCAGAGTGTTCATTTTCGCTCTAGAAGCTTTACTTTGAAAGATAATCACGTTAATTTGAAAGGGTATGAAATTTCATGAAATGCTTTTGTGAGAAACGCACATGTGTTACTCTGAAATGAGAAGCCCTAGTTTGGGAGATGTCCAAGTATTGTTCGAAAGTTAGAGCAGTGTTCTTTTTCTCTCTAGAAGCTTTACTTTGAAAGATAATCACGTTCATTTGAAAGGGTAAAAATTTCATGAAATGCTTTTGTGAGAAACGCACATGTGTTACTCTGAAATGAGAAGCCCAAGTTTGTAAGATGTCAAAGTTCTGTTCAAAGTTAGAGCAGTGTTCTTTTCCTCTCTAGAAGCTTTACTTTGAAAGATAATCACAATCTTTTGAAAGGGTAAGAATTTCATGAAATGCTTTAGTGAGAAACGCACATGTGTTAATCTGAAATGAGAAGCCCTATTTGGAACATTTCAAAGTTCTGTTGAAAGTTAGGGCAGTGTTCATTTTCACTCTAGAAGCTTTACTTTGAAAAATAATCACGTTCGTTTGAAAGGGTAAGAATTTCATGATATGTTTTTGTGAGAAACGCACATGTGTTACTCTCAAATGAAAAGGCCTACTTTGGGATATGTCCAAGTATTGTTCGACATTAGAGCAGTGTTCCTTTTCTCTCTAGAAGTTTACATTGAAATATAATCACGTTCTTTTGAAAGGATAAGAATTACATGAAATGCTTTTGTGAGAAACGCGCATCTGTTGCTCTGAAATGAGAAGCCCTAGTTTGGAATGTGTCAAAGTTCTGTTCAAAGTTAGAGCAGTGTTCATTTTCTCTCTAGAAGCTTTACTTTGAAATATAATCACGTTCATTTGAAAGGGTAAGAATTTCATGATATCCTTTTGTGAGAAACGCACATGTGTTACTCTGAAATGAGAAGCCCTAGTTTGGGATACGTCAATGTTCTGTTCAAAGTTAGAGCAGTGTTCATTTTTTCCCTAGAAGCTTTACTTTGAAAGATAATCACGTTCTTTTGAAAGGGGAAGAACTTCATGAAATTCTTTTGTTAGAAAAAAACATTTGTTACTGAGAAATGAGAAGTTGATATTCGGGATATGTTACACTATTGTTAGAAGTTGGCGGAGTGTTAATTTTCTGTGCTGAAGCATAACACTGAAAAATAACGACGTTCATTTGAAAGGGTAAAAACTTCATTAAATGCTTTTGTGAGAAACGCACATGTGTTACTCTGAAATGAGAAGCCCTAGTTTGGAACATGTCAAAGTTCTGTTGAAAGTTAGCACAGTGTTCATTTTTGCGCTAGAAGCTTTACTTTGAAAGATAATCACTTTAACTTGAAAGGGTAGAATTTCATGATATGCTTTTGTGAGAAACGCACATGTGTTACTCTCAAATGAGAAGCCCTAGCTTGGGATATGTCCAAGTATTGTTCGACATTACAGCAGTGTTCATTTTCTCTCTATGAGCTTTATTTGAAAGATAATCACGTTAATTTGAAAGGGTAAAAATTTCATGAAATGCTTTAGTGAGAAACGCACAAGTGTTACTCTGAAAGGAGAAGCCCTAGTTTGGAATATGTCAAAGTTCTGTTGAAAGCTAGAGCAGTGTCCATTTTCTCTCTAATTGCTTTAATCTGAATGATAATAACGTTCTTTTTTAAGGGTAAGTATTTCATGAAATGCTTTTGTGAGAAACGCACATGTTTTACTCGGAAATGAGAAGTTGTTATTCGGTATATGTTACACTATTGTTTGAAGTTGGCGGAGTGTTCATTTTCTGTGTTGAAGCATTACATTGAAAGATAATCACATTCATTTGAAAGGGTAAGAATTTCATGAAATGCTTTAGTGAGAAACGCACATGTGTAACTCTGAAATGAGAAGCCCTAGTTTGGAATGTGTCATAGTTCTGTTCCAAGTTAGTGCAGTGTTCATTTTCTCTCTAGAAGTTTTAATTTGTAAGATACTCACGTTCTTTTGAATGGTTAAGAATTTCATTATATGCTTTTGTGAGAAAGGCACATGGGATATTCTCAAATAAGAAGCCCTAGTTTGGGATATGTCAAAGTTCTGTTCAAAGGTAGAGCAATGTTCATTTTCTCTCTAGAAGTTTTAATTTGTAAGGTGCTCACGTTCTTTTGAAGGGTAAGAATTTCCTGATATGCTTTTGTGAGAAACGCACATGGGTTACTCTCAAATGAGAAGCCCTAGTTTGGGATATGACGAAGTACTGTTCAATGTTAGAGCAGTGTTCATTTCCTCTCTAGAAGCTTTACTTTGAGAGATATTCAAGTTCTTTTGAAAGGGTAAGAATTTCATGCAAGGCTTTTGTTAGAAACAAACATGTGTTACTCTGAAATGAGAAGTTGTTATTTGGGATATGTTACACTTATTGTTAGAAGTTAGCACAGTGTTCATTTTCTGTGCTGAAGCATGACATTGAAAAGTAACCACTTTCATTTGAAAGGGTAAAAACTTCATTAAATGCTTTTGTGAGAAACGCACATGTGTTACTCTGAAATGAGAAGCCCTAGTTTGGAACATGTCAAAGTTCTGTTGAAAGTTAGCACAGTGTTCATTTTTGCGCTAGAAGCTTTACTTTGAAAGATAATCACGTTCACTTGAAAGGGTAAGAATTTCATGATATGCTTTTGTGAGAAACGCACATGTGTTACTCTCAAATGAGAAGCCCTAGCTTGGGATATGTCCAAGTATTGTTCGACATTAGAGCAGTGTTCATTTTCTCTCTAGAAGCTTTACTTTGAAAGATAATCACGTTCATTTGAAAGAGTAAAAATTTCATGAAATGCTTTTGTGAGAAACGCACATGTGTTACTCTGAAAGGAGAAGCCCTAGTTTGGAATATGTCAAAGTTCTGTTGAAAGTTAGAGCAGTGTTCATTTTCTCTCTAATTGCTTTACTTTGAAAGATAATAACGTTCTTTTGTAAGGGTAAGCATTTCATGGAATTCTTTTGTGAGAATTGCACATGTGTTACTCTGAAATGAGAAGTTGTTATTCGGGATATGTTACACTATTGTTAGAAGTTGTTGGAGTGTTCATTTTCTGTGTTGAAGCATTACATTGAAAGATAATCACGTTCATTTGAAAGGGTAAGAATTTCATGAAATGCTTTTGTCAGAAATGCACACGTGTTACTCTGAAATGAGAAGCACTAGTTTGTAAGATGTCAAAGTTCTGTTCAAAGTTAGAGCAGTGTTCATTTTCTCTCTAGAAGCTTAACATTGAAAGATAATCACGTTCGTTTGAAAGGGTAAGAATTTCATGATATGCTTTTGTGAGAAACGCACAAGTGTTACTCTCAAATGAGAAGTACTAGTTTGGAATATGTCAAAGTTCTGTTCAAAGCTAGAGCAGTGTTCATTTTCTCTCTAGAAGCTTTACTGTTAAAGTTAATCACGTTCTTTTGAAAGGTAAAAAATCTCATGCAATGCTTTTGTTAGAAACAAACATGTGTTACTCTGAAATGAGAAGTTGTTATTCGGGATATGTTACACTTATTGTTAGAAGTTAGCGCAGTGTTCATTTTCTGTGTGGAAGCATGACATTGAAAAATAATCACGTTAATTTGAAAGGGTAAAAATTTCATGAAATGCTTTAGTGAGAAACGCACAAGTGTTACTCTGAAAGGAGAAGCCCTAGTTTGGAATATGTCAAAGTTCTGTTGAAAGCTAGATCAGTGTTTATTTTCTTTCTAGAAGCTTTACTTTGAAAGATAATCACGTTCTTTTGAAAGGGTAAGAATTTCATGAAATGCTTTTGTAAGAAACAAACATTTGTTACTCTGAAATGAGAAGTTGTTATTTGGGATATGTTACACTATTGTTAGAAGTTGGCATAGTGTTAATTTTCTGTGCTGAGGCATGACACTGAAAAATAACCACGTTCATTTGAAAGGGGAAAAACTTCATTAAATGCTTTTGTGAGAAACGCACATGTGTTACTCTGAAATGAGAAGCCCTAGTTTGGAACATGTCAAAGATCTGCTGAAAGATAGC
The DNA here is from genome assembly GCA_963919715.1 of Microtus obscurus. Classification (NCBI taxonomy): domain Eukaryota; kingdom Metazoa; phylum Chordata; class Mammalia; order Rodentia; family Cricetidae; genus Microtus; species Microtus obscurus. The sequence goes on from CAWTZC010000618.1 coordinate 39,574, forward strand.
ACAGTGTTCATTTTTGCGCTAGAAGCTTTACTTTGAGAGAAAATCACGTTCACTTGAAAGGGTAAGAATTTCGTGATATGCTTTTGTGATAAACGCACATGTGTTACTATCAAAGAGAAGTCCTAGTTTGGGATATGTCAAAGTTCTGTTCAAAGTTAGAGCAGTGTTCATTTTCTCTCTAGAAGCTTTACTTTGAAAGATAATCACGTTCATTTGAAAGGGTAAGAATGTCAAGATATGCTTTTGTGATAAACGCACATGTGTTACTCTAAAATGAGAAGCCCTAGTTTGGGATATGTCCAAGTATTGTTCGAATTTAGAGCAGTGTTCATTTTCTCTCTAGAAGCTTTACTGTTAAAGTTAAACACGTTCTTTTGAAAGGTTAAGAATTTCATGCAATGCTTTTGTTAGAAACAAACATGTGTTACTCTGAAATGAGAAGTTGTTATTCGGGATATGTTACACTTATTGTTAGAAGTTAGCACAGTGTTCATTTTCTGTGTGGAAGCATGACATTGAAAAATAATCACGTTAATTTGAAAGGGTAAAAATTTCATGAAATGCTTTAGTGAGAAATGCACATGTGTTATTCTGAAAGGAGAAGCCCTAGTTTGGAATGTGTCAGAGTTCTGTTCCAAGTTAGAGCAGTGTTCATTTTCTCTCTAGATGTTTTAATTTGTAAGATACTCACGTTCTTTTGAAAGGGTAAGAATTTCATTATATGCATTTGTGAGAAAGCAACATGGGTTATTCTCAGATGAGAAGCCCTAGTTTGGGATATGTCAAAGTTCTGTTCAAAAGTAGAGCAGTGTTCATTTTCTCTCTAGAAGTTTTAATTTGTAATATGCTCATGTTCTTTTGAAGGGTAAGAATTTCATGATATGCTTTTGAGAGAAATGCACATGAGTTACTCTCAAATGAGAAGCCCTAGTTTGGGATATGTCTAAGTACTGTTCAATGTTAGAGCAGTGTTCATTTCCTCTCTAGAAGCTTTACTTTGGAAGATATTCATGTTCATTTGAAAGGGTAAGAATTTCGTGCAAGGCTTTTGTTAGAAACAAACATGTGTTACTCTGAAATGAGAAGTTGTTATTTGGGATATGTTATACTTATTGTTAGAAGTTAGCGCAGGGTACATTTTCTGTGCTGAAGCATGACATTGTAAAATAACCACTTTCATTTGAAAGGGTAAAAACTTCATTAAATGCTTTTGTGAGAAACGCCATGTATTACTCTGAAATGAGAAGCCCTAGTTTGGAACATGTCAAAGTTCTGTTGAAAGTTAGCACAGTGTTCATTTTTGCGCTAGAAGCTTTACTTTGAAAGATAATCACGTTCACTTGAGAGGGTAAGAATTTCATGATATGCTTTTGTGAGAAACGCACATGTGTTACTCTCAAATGAGAAGCCCTAGCTTGGGATATGTCCAAGTATTGTTCGACATTAGAGCAGTGTTCATTTTCTCTCTAGAAGCTTTACTTTGAAAGATAATCACGTTCATTTGAAAGAGTAAAAATTTCATGAAATGCTTTTGTGAGAAACGCACATGTGTTACTCTGAAAGGAGAAGCCCTAGTTTGGAATATGTCAAAGTTCTGTTGAAAGATAGAGCAGTGTTCATTTTCTCTCTAACTGCTTTACTTTGAAAGATAATAACGTTCTTTTGTAAGGGTAAGCATTTCATGGAATGCTTTTGTGAGAAACGCACATGTGTTACTCTGAAATGAGAAGTTGTTATTCGGGATATGTTACACTATTGTTAGAAGTTGTTGGAGTGTTCATTTTCTGTGTTGAAGCATTACATTGAAAGATAATCACGTTCATTTGAAAGGGTAAGAATTTCATGAAATGCTTTTGTGAGAAACGCACACGTGTTACTCTGAAATGAGAAGCACTAGTTTGTAAGATGTCAAAGTTCTGTTCAAAGTTAGAGCAGTGTTCATTTTCTCTCTAGAAGCTTTACATTGAAAGATAATCACGTTCGTTTGAAAGGGTAAGAATTTCATGATATGCTTTTGTGAGAAACGCACATGTGTTACTCTCAAATGAGAAGTACTAGTTTGGAATATGTCAAAGTTCTGTTCAAAGCTAGAGCAGTGTTCATTTTCTCTCTAGAAGCTTTACTGTTAAAGTTAATCACGTTCTTTTGAAAGGTAAAAAATCTCATGCAATGCTTTTGTTAGAAACAAACATGTGTTACTCTGAAATGAGAAGTTGTTATTCGGGATATGTTACACTTATTGTTAGAAGTTAGCGCAGTGTTCATTTTCTGTGTGGAAGCATGACATTGAAAAATAATCACGTTAATTTGAAAGGGTAAAAATTTCATGAAATGCTTTAGTGAGAAACGCACAAGTGTTACTCTGAAAGGAGAAGCCCTAGTTTGGAATGTGTCATAGTTCTGTTCAAAGTTAGAGCAGTGTTCATTTTCTCTCTAGAAGCTTTACTTTGAAAGATAATCACGTTCTTTTGAAAGGGTAAGAATTTCATGAAATGCTTTTGTGAGAAACAAACATTTGTTACTCTGAAATGAGAAGTTGTTAGTTCGGGATATGTTAAAGTATTGTTAGAAGTTGGCAGCAGTGTTCATTTTCTGTGCTAGAGGCTTGACATTGAAAGATAATCACGATCATTTGAAAGGGGAAGAATTTCATGAAATGCTTTTGTGAGAAACGCACATGTGTTACTCTGAAATGAGAAGCCCTAGTTTGGGACATGTCAAAGATCTGTTGAAAGTTAGGAGCAGTGTTCATTTTCTGCGCTAGAAGCTTTACTTTGAGAGATAATCACGTTCACTTGAAAGGGTAAGAATTTCGTGATATGCTTTTGTGAGAAACGCACATGTGTTACTATCAAATGAGAAGTCCTAGTTTGGGGTATGTCAAAGTTCTGTTCAAAGTTAGAGCAGTGTTCATTTTCTCTCTAGAAGCTTTACTTTGAAATATAATCACGTTCTTTTGAAAGGGTAAGAATTTCATGATATGTTTTTGTGAGAAACGCACATGTGTTACTCTGAAATGAGAAGCCCTAGTTTGGAATGTGTCAAAGTTCTGTTCAAAGTTAGAGCAGTGTTCATTTTCTCTCTAGAAGCTTTACTTTGAAAGATAATCACGTTCATTTGAAAGGGTAAGAATGTCAAGATATGCTTTTGTGAGAAACGCACATGTGTTACTCTAAAATGAGAAGCCCTAGTTTGGGATATGTCCAAGTATTGTTCGAATTAGAGCAGTGTTCATTTTCTCTCTAGAAGCTTTACTGTTGAAAGATAAACACGTTCTTTTGAAAGGGTAAGAATTTCATGAAATGCTTTTGTTAGAAACAAACATGTGTTACTCTGAAATGAGAAGTTGTTATTCGGGATATGTTACACTTATTGTTAGAAGGTAGCGCAGTGTTCATTTTCTGTGCTGGAAGCATGACATTGAAAAATAATCACGTTCATTTGAAAGGGTAAGAATTTCATGAAATGCTTTTGTGAGAAACGCACATGTGTTACTCTGAAAGGAGAAGCCCTAGTTTGGAATGTGTCATAGTTCTGTTCCAAGTTAGAGCAGTGTTCATTTTCTCTCTAGAAGTTTTAATTTGTAAGATAATCACGTTCTTTTGAAAGGGTAAGAATTTCATATATGCTTTTGTGAGAAAGCCACATGTGTTACTCTCAGATGAGAAGCCCTAGTTTGGGATATGTCAAAGTTTGTTCAAAAGTAGAGCAGTGTTCATTTTCTCTCTAGAAGTTTTAATTTGTAAGATGCTCACGTTCTTTTGAAAGGGTAAGAATTTCATGATATGCTTTTGTGAGAAATGCACATGAGTTACTCTCAAATGAGAAGCCCTAGTTTGGGATATGTCTAAGTACTGTTCAATGTTAGAGCAGTGTTCATTTCCTCTCTAGAAGCTTTACTTTGGAAGATATTCACGTTCTTTTGAAAGGGTAAGAATTTCATGCAAGGCTTTTGTGAGAAACGAACATGTGTTACTCTGAAATGAGAAGTTGTTATTTGGGATATGTTATACTTATTGTTAGAAGTTAGCGCAGTGTACATTTTCTGTGCTGAAGCATGACATTGTAAGATAATCACTTTCATTTGAAAGGGTAAAAATTTCATGAAATGCTTTTGTGAGAAACGCACATGTGTTACTCTGAAATGAGAAGCCCTAGTTTGGAATATGTCAAAGTTCTGTTCAAAGTTAGCGCAGTGTTCATTTTTGCGCTAGAAGCTTTACTTTGAAAGATAATCACGTTCACTTGAGAGGGTAAGAATTTCATGAAATGCTTTTGTGAGAAACGCACATGTGTTACTCTCAAATGAGAAGCCCTAGCTTGGGATATGTCCAAGTACTGTTCGACAATAGAGCAGTGTTCATTTTCTCTCTAGAAGCTTTACTTTGAAAGATAATCACGTTCATTTGAAAGGGTAAGAATTTCGTGAAATGCTTTTGTGAGAAACGCACATGTGTTACTCTGAAATGAGAAGCCCTAGTTTGGGATATGTCAAAGTTCTGTTGAAAGATAGAGCAGTGTTCATTTTCTCTCTAGCAGCTTTACTTTGAAAGATAATAACGTTCTTTTGTAAGGGTAAGCATTTCATGGAATGCTTTTGTGAGAAACTTTATCTTTTTTTGCGTTTAGTGTCCGGAACTAGTACTACACCACCTCTCTGCCTCCCGAGCAAAGGCGTGAAGCACATGTGTTACTCTGAAATGAGAAGTTGTTATTCGGGATATGTTACACTATTGTTAGAAGTTGTCGGAGTGTTCATTTTCTGTGTTGAAGCATTACATTGAAAGATAATCATGTTCATTTGAAAGGGTAAGAATTTCATGAAATGCTTTTGTGAGAAACGTACACGTGTTGCTCTCAAATGAGAAGCACTAGTTTGTAAGATGTCAAAGTTCTGTTCAAAGTTAGAGCAGTGTTCATTTTCTCTCTAGAAGCTTTACATTGAAAGATAATCATGTTCGCTTGAAAGGGTAAGAAATTCATGATATGCTTTTGTGAGAAACGCATATGTGTTACTCTCAAATGAGAAGTACTAGTTTGGGATATGTCCAAGTATTGTTCGACATTAGAGCAGTGTTCATTTTCTCTCTAGAAGCTGTACCTTGAAAGAAAATCACGTTCTTTTGAAAGGGTAAGAATTTCATGATATGCTTTTGTGAGAAACGCACATGTGTTACTCTAAAATGAGAAGCCCTAGTTTGTGATATGTCCAAGTATTGTTTAACATTAGAGCAGTGTTCATTTTCTCTCTAGAAGCTTTACTGTTAAAGTTAATCACGTTCTTTTGAAAGGTAAAAAATTTCATGAAATGCTTTTGTTAGAAACAAATATGTGTTAATCTGAAATGAGAAGTTGTTATTCGGGATATGTTACACTTATTGTTAGAAGTTGGCGCAGTGTTCATTTTCTGTGTGGAAGCATGACATTGAAAAATAATCACGTTAATTTGAAAGGGTAAAAATTTCATGAAATGCTTTAGTGAGAAACGCACATGTGTTACTCTCAAATGAGAAGGCCTAGTTTGGGATGTGTCAAAGTTCTGTTCAAAGTTAAAGCAGTGTTCATTTTCTCTCTAGAAGCTTTAATTTGTAAGATACTCACGTTTTTTTGAAAGGGTAAGAATTTCATGATATGCTTTTGTGAGAAACGCACAAGGGTTATTCTCAAATGAGAAGGGCTAGTTTGGGATATGTCAAAGTTCTGTTCAAAGTTAGAGCAGTGTTCATTTTCTCTATAGATGCTTAACTTTGAAAGATAATCACGATCTTTTGAATGGGTAAGAATTTCATGATATGCTTTTGTGAGAAACGCACATGTGTTAATCTGAAATGAGAAGCCCTAGTTTGGGATATGTCAAAGTTCTGTTGAAAGTTAGAGCAGTATTCATTTTCTCTCTAATTGCTTTACTTTGAAAGATAATAACGTTCATTTGAAAGGGTAAAAATTTCATGATATGCTGTTGTGAGAAATGCACATGTGTTACTCTCAAATAAGAAGCCCTGGTTTGGGGTATGTCAAAGTTCTGCTCATAGTTGGAGCAGTGTTCATTTTCTCTCTAGAAGCTTTACTTTGAAATATAATCACGTTCTTTTGAAAGGCTAAGAATTTCATGAAATGCTTTTCTGAGAAACGCACAATTTTTACTCTGAAATTAGAAGCCCTAATTTGGAATGTGTCAAAGTTCTGTTGAAAGTTAGAGCAGTGTTCATTTCCTCTCTAGAAGCCTTACTTTGAAAGATAATCACGTTCTTTTGAAAGGGTAAGAATTTCATAGTATGCTTTTGTGAGAAAAGCACATGTGTTACTCTAAAATGAGAAGTCCTAGTTTGGGGTATGTCCAAGTATTGTTCGACATTAGAGCAGTGTTCATTTTCTCTCTAATTGCTTTACTTTGAATGATAATCACGTTCTTTTGAAAGGGTAAAAATTTCATGAAATGCTTTTGTTAGAAACAAACATATGTTACTCAGAAATGAGAAGTTGTTATTCGGGATATGTTACACTATTGTTAGAAGTTGGCGTAGTGTTAATTTTCTGTGCTGAAGCATGACACTGAAAGATAACCACGTTCATTTGAAGGGGTAAAAATTCCATGAAACGCTTTTGTGAGAAACGCACATGTGTTACTCTGAAATGAGAAGCCCTAGTTTGGAATATGTCAAAGTTCTGTTCAAAGTTAGAGCAGTGGTCATTTTCTCTCTAGAAGCTTTACTTTGAAAGATACTCACGTTCATTTGAAATAGTGAAGAATTTCTTGATATGCTTATGTGAGAAATGAACATGTGTTACTCTGAAATGAGAAGCCCTTGTTTGGGATATGTCCAAGTATTGTTCGACATTAGAGCAGTGTTCATTTTCTCTCTAGAAGCTGTACTTTGAAAGATAATTACAATCATTTGAAAGGGTAAGAATTTCATGATAGGCCTTTGTGAGAAACGCACATGTTTTACTCTCAAATGAGAAGCACTAGTTTGGGATATGTCAAAGTTATGTTCATATTTGGAGCAGTGTTCATTTTCTCTCTAGAAGCTTTACTTTGAAAGATAATCACGTTCTTTTGAAAGGGTAAGAATTTCATGAAATGCTTTTCTGAGAAACGCAGAATTGTTACTCTGAAATTAGAAGCCCTAATTTGGAATGTGTCAAAGTTCTGTTCAAAGTTAGAGCAGTGTTCATTTCCTCTCTAGAATCCTTACTTTGAAAGATAATCACGTTCTGTTGAAAGGGTAAGAATTTCATAATATGCTTTTGTGAGAAAAGCACATGTGTTACTCTAAAATGAGAAGCCCTAGTTTGGGGTATGTCCAAGTGTTGAAATTGGGGTGCCCGGGTTGTGTCCCCAACACCCCAATCGCCTGGCTAGCTTATGCCCGAAATAACAACACACAAAATGTATTCATTTAAACACTGCTTGGCCCATTAGCTTCAACCTCTTAACCCATTTCTAATCATCTATGTAAGCACCACAAAGTGCGCTTACCGGGAAGATTCTAGCCTACATCCATCTCGGGGTGGAGTTTCATCGTGAGCGTGCCTCAGAGAGCAGAGCTGTCCTGTCTGGCCCGCGAGAGATGAGGCTTCTGTCCCTGAGTGGAGCTGCGTGCATTCTCTGACCTGACTTCCTCTTCCGCCCAGTTCTGTTTACTCCACCCACCTATGTTCTAACCTATTAGGGCCGGCCAAGCAGTTTCTTTATTTTAACCAATGAAATCAACAGATTCATATATGACACTCCCACATCACTTCCCCTTTTTCTGTTTAAACAAAAAGGAAAGGCTTTAACTTTAACATAGCAAAATTACATAAAACAGTTATCAAGTAAAAATCACAATAATCTTTATCATAACTAAGGAAAAGTATAACTATAACTAACTATTCTTAACTCCATCAAAGACTCCAGAAAGATACAATATCACCTAAGCAAACAAGAAATAAGCAACTTTCAAACTCTAGAAATGACAGAGACATCTCGCTGCCTGTACAGTCACCCAAAGTTCCTCTGTACCGTTGGGGCATCCGTCTTCGGCCTACAGGCCTATAGTTTTCAGCAGACATTCCACAAAGCAGGAAATTTCAAAGGCAGTCACTATCTGCTTGTCCTGAAGAATGTCTTGCAGACTCCTTCATGAATCAGGAACCCCGAAAGATCATCTCACCTTTAGGCAAGTTCAGTAAGTCCTCTCTCTGCGGGTTCTGTGTCCAGTTTATGCAATGGTCCAGGCAAGAACAGTTTCTTGCCCAAATGGCTATCAAACTCCATAAGGATCCTCTTCGATGCCCATCTTCCTCTTGAAGTAGATTGGTGTTGCCAGGAGCAGAGTCTCTCATTGTCATGAAAAGCCCTAAGTTACTAAAACATTTAGAATGCTATATTCTATAATCTTTGAAAGATATGAAGAATGCCTATCTAAAATATATCTATGTACATCTAGAAAATCTTAACTAACATATTAACTAACTTAACTAATCTATTAACAACCTATATACATTACATTTTTAAATGCACTACACAATCACTATACCTTAATCAGGATCAGAAATACATGTACATATAACAAAATTGACCTTAAATTTAAATCACTAAAGCAAAATCCATATCAATGTAAATTATTCATACCTATACCATTTCCCCCTTTAAATGTAAAAGAACACTTATAAACCATATTTGGGAACATGGGCGCAGTTATTTCTCTCCAAACTGCTTCCTGCTGAATGGGGGCATTGTTAATTAGGTCTTTCATGGTATAACCTGTGTGCTGGTTTCATCTCAGTTGGCAGTTGAGAGAAGCAATTTTCTGAAGGCGTTCACAGCAACCCTTCAGGAGGGCGTGGTCCGTCATACCATATCGGAATAGAAGAAATGAACACGGTCTCATCCTCTGTGAAAACAAAACAAGAAACTCCTTTCCAAAGTATTATATCCTTAGATCCAAATTTCCAAGTCGAGGCATTTTCACAATATCTATGTTGGGTTAGTGTAGCAGCATTTATAAGCAAATACCGTTTGGCATCTGTTGCTTCTTCCTCAGCATTCAAACAATTCAAAGAGAGCATAATAGCATACAGTATCAAGATTCTCTGTGTATTTTCCATCTTTGTATGGCTTTATTTTAACCTCTATTTCGTTTATTTTTACTTTTAACGTTTTGCTTTTTAAGCGTATATCTTTGACCTGGACACTGTAGACCAGGCTCTTCTTGAACTCTCAGAGATCCGCCTGTCTCTGCCTCCCAGGCACTGGGATTAAAGGCGTATGCTACTACACCTTGAACTCACAGAGATCTGTTTGTCTCTGCCTTCTAGGCACTGGGATTAAAGGCGTGTGCTACCACACTTTGAAGTCACAGAGGTCAATCTCCCTCTGCCTTCCAAGTGTTGGGATTAAAGGCGTGTACTATCACAACCAACTTCTCTTTTTCTTTCATTTTTTTTACTCTTAAAAACTTACTTTTAGCATGCATATATTTTTAACACACTGTAAATCATTTAAAATTTTCTTTATCTTTGAATCTCTCTTTACTGTATCTCTCTCTGTTTTTCTGACCACATAGGTCTTTAATTTACCAAGCAATCTCAGTAGGACTAAAGGCGTGGCTTTGCCAGCTGGTTCCAGTCCATTCCTTCACTTTCTGCCATTCCAACCTTGTGACTGAGGTACCGGCCAGAGCCGCGTTCAGTGCCACAAGTCTACAGTATTTCAAGGTCCCTGCCAGCCAGCGAGCTACAACAGACAACACTCAAGTCCTCTCTCTGTAGCCGGCCCTCCTGCCTCAAACAGTCAGAGTTGCCCTGGCAGGATGGCCCAGAAAGCCAGCATTTTTAAACAGCGCAGCTTTTTTTTTTTTTTTTTTTTTTTGCTACGGCTGAAAACAGAAAAGCATGCGTTCAGCTTTTCATCAATACCGTTTCAGTGTTTCGTGGCAGGACCTCTTAATGAGCTGCAGGGTTTTGCAGCTAAAGCTGAGTCAGGAAAGCCTCTCTTAGATGAGCGTGCATGCTTGCCTCTAGCAAACAGAGCAGCCCCGAGAAACTGCTGCTACCAAGAAAACAAACATTCTTTACTCTATTCTTTCCCAAGTTTTCTCAGGCTTTCTGTGGATTCAGTTGTCCACACGTTGGGCAGCCATCTGTTGAAATTGGGGTGCCGGGGTTGTGTCCCCAACACCCCAATCGCCAGGCTAGCTTATGCCCGAAATAACAACACACAAAATGTATTCATTTAAACACTGCTTGGCCCATTAGCTTCAACCTCTTAACCCATTTCTAATCATCTATGTAAGCACCACAAAGTGCGCTTACCGGGAAGATTCTAGCCTACATCCATCTCGGGGTGGAGTTTCATCGTGAGTGTGCCTCAGAGAGCAGAGCTATCCTGTCTGGCCCGCGAGAGAGGAGGCTTCTGTCCCTGAGTGGAGCTGCGTGCATTCTCTGACCTGACTTCCTCTTCCGCCCAGTTCTGTTTACTCCACCCACATATGTTCTAACCTATTAGGGCCGGCCAAGCAGTTTCATTATTTTAACCAATGAAATCAACAGATTCATATATGACACTCCCACATCATGCAAGTATTGTTCGACATTAGAGCAGTGTTCATTTTCTCTCTAGAAGCTTTAATGTTAAAGTTAATTACGTTCTTTTGAGAGGTTAAGAATTTCATGCAATGGTTTTGTTAGAAAAAAACATGTGTTAATCTGAAATGAGAAGTTGTTATTCGGGATATGTTACACTTATTGTTAGAAGTTAGCGCAGTGTTCATTTTCTGTGTTGAACCATGACGTAGAAAAATGATCACGTTCATTTGAAAGGGTAAAAATTTGATGAAATGCTTTTGTGAGAAACACAAATGTATTACTCTGAAATGAGAAGCCCTAGTTTGGAATGTGTCAGAGTTCTGTTCAAAGTTAGAGCAGTGTTCATTTTAGCTCTAGAAGCTTTAATTTGAAAGATAATCACGTTCATTTGAAAGGGTAAGAATTTCATGATATGCTTTTGTGAGAAACGCAAATGTGTTACTCTCAAATGAGAAGCAATTGCTAGGGATATGTCCAAGTATTGTTCAACATTAGAGCAGTGTTCAATTTCTCTCTGGAAGCTTTACTTTGAAAGGTAATCACGTTCATTTGAAAGGGTAAAAATTTCATGAAATGCTTTTGTGAGAAATGCACATGTGTTACTCTGAAATGAGAAGCCCTAGTTCGGAATATGTCAAAGTTCTGTTCAAAGTTAGAGCAGTGTTCATTTTCTCTCTAGAAGCTTTACTTTGAAAGATAATCACGTTCATTTGAAAGGGTAAGAATTTCATGGTGTGCTTTTGTGAGAAACACACATGGGTTACTCTCAAATGAGAATCCCTAGTTTGGGATATGTCAAAGTTCTGTACAAAGTTAGAGCAGTGTTCATTTTCTCTCTAGAAGCTTTACTTTGAAAGATAATCACATTCTTTTGAAAGTGTAAGAATTTCATGAAATACTTCTGTGAGAAACGCACTTGTGTTACGCTGAAATGAGAAGTTGTTATTCGGGATATGTTACACTATTGTTAGAAGTTGGCGGAGTGTTCATTTTCTGTGCTGAAGCATTACATTGAAAGATAATCATGTTCATTTGAAAGGGTAAAAATTTCATGAAACGCTTTTGTGAGAAATGCACATGTGTTACTCTGAAATGAGAAGCCCTAGTTTGGAATAGGTCAAAGTTCGGTTCAAAGTTAGAGCAGTGGTCATTTTCTCTCTAGAAGCTTTACTTTGGAAGGTAATCACGTTCATTTGAAAGGGTAAAAATTTCATGAAATGCTTTTGTGAGAAAAGCACATGTGTTACTCTGAAATGAGAAGCCCTAGTTTGGAACATGTCAAAGTTCTGTTGAAACTTAGCGCAGTGTTCAGTTTCGCTCTAGAAGCTTTACTTTGAAAGATAATCACGATCATTTGAAAGGGTAAGAATTCCATGATATGCTTATGTGAGAAACGCACTTGTGTTACTCTGAAATGAGAAGCCCTAGTTTTGGATATGTCCAAGTATTGTTTGACATTCAAGCAGTGTTCCTTTTTCTCTCTAGAAGATTTACATTGAAAGATAATCATTTTCTTTTAAAGGGAAATAATTTCATGAAATTCTTTTGTGAGTAACACACATGTGTTACTATGAAATGAGAAGCCCTATTGGGAATATGTCAGTTCTGTTCAAAGTTAGACCAGTGTTCATTTTTTTTCTAGAAGCTTTACTTTGAAAGATAATCACATTCTTTTGTAAGGGTAAGAATTTCATGAAATACTTCTGTGAGAAACGGACATGTGTTACGCTGAAATGAGAAGTTGTTATTCGGGATATGTTATCCTATTGTTAGAAGTTGGCGGAGTGTTCATTTTCTGTGCTGAATCATTACATTGAATGATAATCACGTTCATTTGAAAGGCTAAAAATTTCATGAAACGCTCTTGTGAGAAACGCACATGTGTTACTCTGTAATAAGAAGCTCTAGTTTGGAATAGGTCAAAGTTCTGTTCAAAGTTAGAGCAGTGGTCATTTTCTCTCTAGAAGATTTGTAAGATACTCACGTTCTATTGAAATGGTAAGAATTTCATGAAATAGTTTTGTGAGAAACGCACATTTGTTACTCTCAAATGAGAAGCCATAGTTTGGGATATGTCAACGTACTGTTCGACATTAGAGCAGTGTTTATTTTCTCTCTAGAAGCTTTACTTTGAGAGATAATCACGTTCATTTGAAAGGCTAAGAATTTCGTGAAATGCTTAAGTGAGAAACGCACATGTGTTACTCTCAAATGAGAAGCCCTAGTTTGGGATATGTCAAAGTTCTGTTCATAGTTGGAGCAGTGTTCATTTTCTCTCTAGAAGCTTTCCTTTGAAAGATAATCACGATCTTTTTTTTCAAATATTTATTTATTTATTATGTATACAATATTCTGTCTGTGTGTATGTCTGCAGGCCAGAAGAGGGCACCAGACCTCATTCCAGATGGTTGTGAGCTACCATGTTGTTGCTGGGAATTGAACTCAGGACCTTTGGAAGAACAGGCAATGCTCTTAACCACTGAGCCATCTCTCCAGCACCCAGGCCGTTCTTTTGAAAGGGTAAGAATTTCATGAAATGCGTTTGTTAGAAAAAAACATTTGTTACTCTGAAATGAGAAGTTGTTATTTGGGATATGTTACACTTATTGTTAGAAGTTAGCGCAGTGTTCATTTTCTGTGCTGAAGCAAGACATTGAAAAATAACCACGTTCATTTGAAAGGGTAAAATCTTCATTAAATGCTTTTGTGTGAAACGCACATGCGTTACTCTGAAATGAGGAGCCCTAGTTTGGAACATGTCAAAGTTCTGTTGAAAGATAGCACAGTGTTCATTTTTTCTCTAGAAGCTTTACTTTGAAAGATAATCACGTTCACTGGAAAGGGTAAGAATTTCGTGATATGCTTTTGTAAGAAATGCACATGTGTTACTCTCAAATGAGAAAGGGGATTGAACGATGGAAAAAGTGTTATTTGAAGAAAGATAATACTTTTTAAGGGTAAGAATTCAGAAATGCTTAATGAGAAATGCACATGTGTTACTCTCAAATGAGAAGCCCTAGTTTGGGATATGTCAAAGTTCTGTTCATAGTTGGAGCAGTGTTCATTTCCTCTCTAGAAGCTTTACATTGAAAGATAATCACATTCTTTTGAAAGGGTAAGAATTTCATGAAATACTTCTGTGAGAAAAGCACATGTGTTATGCTGAAATGAGAAGTTGTTATTCGGGATATGTTACACTATTGTTAGAAGTTGGCAGAGTGTTCATTTTCTGTGCTGAAGCATTACATTGAAAGATAATAACAATCAGTTTGAAAGGGTAAAAATTTCATGAAACGCTTTTGTGAGAAACACACACGTGTTACTCTGAAATGAGAAGCCCTAGTTTGGAATAGGTCAAAGTTCTGTTCAAAGTTAGAGCAGTGGTCATTTTCTCTCTAGAAGCTTTACTTTGAAAGATAATCACGTTCATTTGAAATAGTATAATTTCATGATATGCTTATGTGAGAATCGCACATGTGTTACTCTGAAATGAGAAGCCCTACTTTGGGATATGTCCAAGTATTGTTCGACCATAGAGCAGTGTTCATTTTCTCTCCAGAAGTTTTACTTTGTAAGATAATCACGTTCTTCTTTTGAAAGGGTTAGAATTTCATGAAATGCTTTTGTGAGAAAGGCACATGTGTTACTCTCAGATGAGAAGCGCTAGTTTAGCATATGTCCAAGTATTATTCGACATTAGAGCAGTGTTCATTTTCTATCTAGAAGCTTTACTTTGAAAGATAATCAGGTCCTTCTAATGGGTAAGGTTTTCATGATATGCTTCTGTGAAAAACGCACATGTGTTACTCTCAAATGAGAAGCCCTAGTTTGGGATATGTCCTGTATTGCTCGACATTAGAGCAGTGTTTATTTTCTCTCTAGAAGCTTTAGTTTGAAAGATAATCACATTTGTTTTAACGGGTAAAAATTTCATGAAATGCTTTTGTGAGAAACGCATATGTGTTACTCTCAAATGAGAAGCCCTAGTTTGGGATATGTCCAAGTATTGTTCGACATTAGAACAGTGTTCAATTTCTCTTTAGAAGCTTTACTTTGAAAGATAATCACGTTCTTTGAAAGGGTAAGAATTTCATGAAATGCTTTTGTGAGAAACATACATATGTTACTGTGAAATGAGAAGCCCTAGTTTGGAATATGTCAAGTTCTGTTCAAAGTTAAAGCGGTGTTCATTTTCTCTCTAGAAGCTTTACTTTGAAAGATAATCATGTTCATTTTAAAAAGTAAGAATTTCATGATATGCTTTTGTGAGAAATGCACATGTGTTATTCTCAAATGCAAAGCCCTATTTGTGAATATGTCAAAGTTCTGTTCAAACTTAGAGTAGTATTCAATTTCTCTCTAGAAGCTTTATTTTGAAAGATAATCACGTTCGTTTCAATGGGTAAGAATTTCATGACAGGCTTCTGTGAGAAACACACATGTGTTACTCTGAAATGAGAAGCACTAGTTTGGGATAGGTCCAAGTATTGTTCGACATTACAGCAGTGTTCATTTTCTCTCTAGAAGCTTTAATATGAAAGATAATCAGGTCCTTATAAAGAGTAAGAATTTCATGATATGCTTTTGTGAGAAACGCACATGTGTTTCTCTGAAATGAGAAGCTCTAGTTTGGAATATGTCAAAGTTCTGTTCAAAGATAGAGCAGTGTACATTTTCTCTCTAGAAGTTTTACATTGTAAGATATTCATGTTCATTTGAAAGGGTAAGAATTTCATGAAATGCTTTTGTTAGAAATGCACATGTGTTACTCTCAAATGAGAAGCCCTAGTTTGAATATGTCAAAGTTCTGTTCAAAGATAGAGCAGTGTCCATTTTCTCTCTAGAAGTTTTACATTGTAAGATATTCATGTTCATTTGAAAGGGTAAGAATTTCATGATATGTTTTTGAGAGAAAAGCACATGTGTTACTCTGAAATGAGAAGCCTTAGTTTGGAATATATCAAAGTTCTGTTCAAAGTTAGAGCAGTGTTCATTTTCTCTCTAGAATTTTTACTTTGTAAGATACTCATGTTCTTCTTTTGAAAGGGTAAGAATTTCATGAAATGCTTTTGTTAGAAAGGAACATGTGTGACTCTCAAATGAGAAGCCCTAGTTTGGGATATGTCCAAGTATTATTCGACATTAGAGTAATGTTCATTTTCTATCTAGAAGCTTTATTTGAAAGATAATCAGGTCCTTTTAAAGGGTAAGAATTTCATGATATGCTTCTGTGAAAAATGCACATGTGTTACTCTCAAATGAGAAGGCCTAGTTTAGGATATGTCCAAGTATTCCTCGACATTAGAACAGTGTTCAATTTCTCTCTAGAAGCTTTTCTTTGAAAGATAATCACGTTCT
This sequence comes from Microtus obscurus, assembly GCA_963919715.1. Taxonomy (NCBI): domain Eukaryota; kingdom Metazoa; phylum Chordata; class Mammalia; order Rodentia; family Cricetidae; genus Microtus; species Microtus obscurus. The sequence goes on from CAWTZC010000618.1 coordinate 55,504, forward strand.
TTTTTTTTTAAATTTTATTTATTTATTATGTGTACAATATTCTGTCTGTGTGTCTGCCTGCAGGCCAGAAGAGGGCATACAGATCGCATTTCAGATGGTTGTGAGCCACCATGTGGTTGCTGGGAATTGAACTCAGGACCTTTGGAAGAGCAGGCAATGCTCTTAACCACTGAGCCATCTTTCCAGCCCCAATCACGTTCTTTTGAAAGGGTAAGAATTTCATGAAATGCTTTTGTGAGAAACATACATATGTTACTCTGAAATGAGAAGCCGTAGTTTGGAATATGTCAAGTTCTGTTTAAAGTTAGAGCAGTGTTCATTTTCTTTATAGAAGCTTTACTTTGAAAGATAATCATGTTCGTTTTAAAGGGTAAGAATTTCATGATATGCTTTTGTGAGAAACGCACATGTGTTACTCTCAAATGCAAAGCCCTATTTGGGATATGTCAATGTTATGTTCAAAGTTAGAGCAGTGTTCAATTTCTCTCTAGAAGTTTTACTTTGTAAGTTACTCACATTCTTTTGAAAGGGTAATAATTTCATGAAATGCTTTTCTGAGAAGCACACATGTGTTACTTTGAAATGAGAAGCCCTATTTGGGGATATGGCAAAGTTCTGTTCAAAGTTAGAGCAGTGTTCATTTTCTTTATAGAAGCTTTACTTTGAAAGATAATCACGTTCATTTGAAAGGGTAAGAATTTCATGGTATGCTTTTGTGAAAAACACACATGGGTTACTCTCAAATGAGAAGTTGTTATTCAGGATATGTGACACTATAGTTAGAAGTTGGCGGAGTGTTCATTTTCTGTGTTGAAGCATTACATTGAAAGATAATCACGATCATTTGAAAGGGTAAAAATTTCATGAAATCTTTTGTGACAAACGCACATGTGTTATTCTGAAATGAGAAGCCCTAGTTTGGAATGTGTCAAAGTTCTGTTCAAAGTTAGAGTAGTGTTCATTTTCTCTCTAGAAGCTTTACTTTGAAAGATAATCTCGTTCATTTGAAAGGGTAAGAATTTCATGATATGCTTTTGTGAGAAAAACACATGTGTAACTCTCAAATGAGAACCCCTAGTTTGGGATATGTCACAGTTCTGTTCAAAGTTAGAGAAGTAATAATTTTCTCTCTAAAAGTTTTACTTTGTAAGATACTCACCTTATTTTTAAAGGGTAAGTCTTTCATGAAATGCTTTTGTGAGAAACGCATATGTTTTACTCTGATCTGAGAAGCCCTTTTTTCAGATGTTTCCATGAATTGTTCGACATTAGAGCAGTGTTCATTTTCTCTCTAGAAGCTTTACTTTGAAAGATAATCACGTTCTTTTGAAAGGGTAAAAATTTCATGAAATGCTTTTGTGAGAAACGCACATGTGTTACTCTGAAATGAGAAACCACAGTTTGGGATATGTCAACGTACTTTTCGAAGTTAGAGCAGTGTTCATTTTCTCTCTATAAGCTTTACTTTGAAAGATAATCATATTCTTTTGAAAGGGTACTAATTATATGAAATGCTTTTCGGAGAAACACACATGTGTTACTCTGAAATGAGAACTCCTCTTAGTGAATGTCGCAAAGTTCTGTTCAAATTTAGAGCAGTGTTAGTTTACTTTATAGAGCTTTACTTTGAAAGATAATCACGTTCTTTTGAAAGGGTAAGAATATCATGAAATGCTTCTGTGAGAAACGCACATGTGTTACTCTGAAGTGAGAAGTTGTTATTCGGGATATGTTACACTATTGTTAGAAGTTGGCAGAGTGTTCCTTTTCTGTGTTGAAGGATTATATTGAAAGATAATCACGTTCATTTAAAAGGGTAAAAATTTCATGAAATGCTTTTGTGAGAAACACACACGTGTTATTCTGAAATGAGAAGCCCTAGTTTGGAATGTGTCAAAGTTCTGTTCAAACTTAGAGAAGTGTTCATTTTCTCTCTAGAAGGGTTATTTTGAAAGATAATCATGTTGTTTTGAAAGGGTAAGAATTTCATGATATGCTTTTGTGGAAACACACATGTGTTATCTCAAACGAGAAGCCCTAGTTTGGGATATGTCACAGTCTGTTCAAAGTTAGAGCAGTGTTCATTTTCTCTCTGGAAGTTTTACTTTGTAAGATACTCACCTTATTTTTAAAGGGTAATAATTTCATGAAATGCTTTTGTGAGAAACGCACATGTGTTATCTCAAATGAGAAGCCCTAGTTTGGGATATTTCCAAGTATTGTTCGACGTTAGAGCAGTGTTCATTTTCTCTCTAGAAGCTTTACTTTGAAAGATAATAATGTTCCTTTGTAAGGGTAAGAATTTCATGAAATGCTTGTGTGAGAAACACACATGTGTTACTCTGAAATGAGAAACCCTGGTTTGATATATGTCAAAATTATGTTCAAAGTTACATCAGTGTTTATTTTCTCTCTTGAAGCTTTACTTTGAAAGATAATCACATTCGTTTCAACAGGTAAGAATTTCATGAAATTCTTTGTGAGAAACGCATATGTGTTACTCTAAAATGAGAAGCCGTAGTTTGGGATATGTCTAAGTATTGTTCGACATTAGAACAGTGTTTATTTTTTCTCTGGAAGCTTTACTTTGAAAGATAATCACGTTCTTTTGAAAGGGTAAGAATTTCATGAAATGCTTTTGTGAGAAACGCACATGTGTCACTCTGAAATGAGAAGTTGTTATTCGGGATATGTTACACTATTGTTAGAAGTTACCACAGTGTTCATTTTCTGTGTTGAAACATTACATTGAAAGATAATCACGTCGTTTGAAAGGGTAAAAATTTCATGAAATGCTTTTGTGAAAAACGCACATGTGTTATTCTGAAATGAGAAGCCCAAGTTTGGAATATGTCAAAGTTCTGTTCAAAGTTAGAGCAGTGTTCATTTTCTCTCTAGAAGTTTTACATTGTAAGATATTCATGTTCATTTGAAAGGTTAGGAATTTCATGATATGTTTTTGTTTAGAAACGCACATGAGTTACTCTCAAATGAGAAGCCCTAGTTTGGAATATATCAAGGTTCTGTTCTAAGTTAGAGCAGTGTTCATTTTCTCTCTAGAAGTTTTACTTTGTAAGATACTCATGTTCTTCTTTTGAAAGGGTAAGATTTTCATGAAATGCTTTTGTGAGAAAGGCACATGTGTTACTCTCAAATGAGAAGCCCTAGTTTGGGATATGTCCAAGTATTGTTCGACATTAGAGCAGTGTTCATTTTCTCTATAGAAGCTTTACTTTGAAAGATAATCATGTTCTTTTGAAAGGGCAAACATTTCATGAAATGTTTTTGTGAGAAACGCACATGTGTTACTCTGAAATGAGAAGCCACAGTTTGGGATATGTCAACATACTGTTCAACGTTAGAGCAGTGTTCATTTTCTCTCTAGAAGCTTTACTTTGAAAGATAATCATGTTCTTTTTGAAGGGTAATAATTTCATGAAATGCTTTTGTGAGAAACATACATATGTTACTGTGAAATGGGAAGCCAAAGTTTGGAATATTTCAAAGTTCTGTTCAAAGTTAAAGCAGTGTTCATTTTCTCTCTAGAAGCTTTACTTTGAAAGATAATCATGTTCGTTTTAAAGGGTAAGAATTTCATGATATGCTTTTGTGAGAAACGCGCATGTGTTACTCTCAAATGCAAAGCCCTATTTGGGAATAAGTCAAAGTTCTGTTCAAAGTCAGAGCAGTATTCAATTTCTCCCTAGAAGCTTTATTTTGAAAGATAATCATGTTTGTTTGAAAGGGTAAGAATTTCATGAAATGCTTCTGTGAGAAACGCACATGTGTTACCCTCAAATGAGAAGCCCTAGTTTGGGATATGTCCAAGTATTGTTCGACATTAGAGCAGTGTTCATTTTCTCTCTAGAAGCTTTAATATGAAAGATAATCAGGTCCGTTTAAAGAGTAAGAATTTCATGATATGCTTTTGTGAGAAACGCACAAGTGTTAAGCTGAAATAAGAAGCCCTAGTTTGGAATATGTCAAAGTTCTGTTCAAAGATAGAGCAGTGTTCATTTTCTCTCTAGAAGCTTTACTTTGAAACATAATCACGTTTTTGGGAAAAGGTAAGAATTTCATGATATGCTTTTCTGAGTAACGCACATCTGTTACTCTCAAATGAGAAGCCCTAGTTTGGGATATATTCAAGTATTGTTCAACATTAGAGCAGTGTTCACTTTCTCTCTTGAAGCTCTACTTTGAAAGATAATCACATTCGTTGGAAAGGGTAAGAATTTCATGAAATGCTTTTGTGAGAAACGCACATGTGTTACTCTGAAATGAGAAGCCCTAGTTTGGAATATGTCCAAGTATTGTTCCACATTAGAGCAGTGTTCATTTTCTCTCTAGAAGCTTTATTTTGAAAGATAATCAGTTCCTTTGAAAGGGTAATAATTTCATAAAATCTTTTTTTGAGAAACGCACATGTGTTATTCTGAAATGAGAAGCCACAGTTTGGGATATGTCAACGTAGTGTTCGACATTAGAGCAGTGTTCATTTTCTCTCTAGAAGCTTTATTTTGAAAGATAATCATGTTCTTCTGAAAGGGTAATTATTTCATGAAATGCTTTTGTGAGAAACACACGTGTGTTACTCTGAAATGAGAAGGCCTATTTGGGAATATGGCAAAGTTCTGTTCAAAGTTAGAGAAGTGTTCATTTTCTCTCTAGAATTTTTACTTTGTAAGATACTCATGTTCTTCTTTTGAAAGGGTAAGAATTTCATGAAGTGCTTTTGTGGATACGCACATGTTTTATCTCAAACGAGAAGCCCTAGTTTGGGATATGTCACAGTTCTGTTGAAAGTTAGAGCAGTGTGTATTGTCTCTCTAGAAGCTTTACGTTGAAAGATAATCACGTTCTTTGAAAGGGTAAGAATTTTATGAAATGCTTTTGTGAGAAACGCACATGTGTTACTCTGAAATGAGAAGTTGTTATTCTGAATATGTTACACTATTAGAAGTTACCACAGTGTTCTTTTTCTGTGTTGAAGCATTACATTGAAAGATAATCACGTTCATTTGAAAGGGTAAAAATTTCATGAAATGCTTTAGTGAGAAACACACATGTGTTACTCTCAAATGAGAAGCCACAGTTTGTGATATGTCAACGTACTGTGGGACGTTAGAGCAGTGTTCATTTTCTCTCTAGAAGCTTTACTTTGAAATATAATCATGTTCTTTTGACAGGTTAATAATTTCATGAAATTCTTTTGTGAGAAACGCACATGTGTTACTCTGAAATGAGAAGTTGTTATTATGGATATGTTACACTATTGTTAAAAGTTACCACAGTGTTCATTTTCTGTGTTGAAGCATTACATTTAAAGATAATCACGTTCATTTGAAAGAGTAAAAATTTCATGAAATGCTTTTGTGAGAAACGTACATGTTCTACTCTGAAATGAGAAGCCCTATTGGGGAATATGTGAAAGTTCTGTTCAAAGTTAGAGCTGTGTTCATTTTCTCTCTAGAAGTGTTACTTTGTAAGATACTCACGTTGTTATGAAAGGGTAAGAATTTCATGAATTGCTTTTGTGAGGATCGCACATGTGTTACTCTCAATTGAGAAGCCCTAGTTTGGGGTATGTCCAATTAATGTTCAAAATTTGAGCAGTGTTCATTTTCTCTCTAGAAGCTTTACTTTGAGAGATAATCACCTTCTTTTGAAAGGGTAAGAATTTCATGAAATGCTTTTGTGAGAAACACATATGTGTTACTCTGAAATGAGAAGCCCTTCTTTGGGATATGTCCAATTATTGTTCTACATTAGAGCAGTGTTCGTTTTCTCTCTAGAAGATTTACTTTGAAAGATAATCACGTTCTTTTAAATGGATAAGAATTTCGTGAATTGCTTTTGTGAGGAACGCACATGTGTTACTCTGAAATGAGAAGTTGTTATTATGGATATGTTACACTATTGTTAAAAGTTACCACAGTGTTCATTTTCTGTGTTGAAGCATTACATTTAAAGATAATCACGTTCATTTGAAAGAGTAAAATTTCATGAAATGCTTTTGTGAGAAACGCACATGTTCTACTCTGAAATGAGAAGCCCTATTGGGGAATATGTGAACGTTCTGTTCAAAGTTAGAGCTGTGTTCATTTTCTCTCTAGAAGTGTTACTTTGTAAGATACTCACGTTCTTATGAAAGGGTAAGAATTTCATGAATTGCTTTAGTGAGTATCGCACATGTGTTACTCTCAATTGAGAAGCCCTAGTTTGGGATATGTCCAATTATTGTTCGAAATTTGAGCAGTGTTCATTTTCTCTCTAGAAGCTTTACTTTGAGAGATAATCACCTTCTTTTGAAAGGGTAAGAATTTCATGAAATGCTTTTGTGAGAAACACACATGTGTTACTCTGAAATGAGAAGTTGTTATTCTGGATATCTTACACTATTGTTAGAAGTTACCACAGTGTTCTTTTTCTGTGTTGAAGCATTACATTGAAAGATAATCACGTTCATTAGAAAAAGGAAAAATTTCATGAAATTCTTTTGTGAGAAACTCACATTTGTTACTCTGAAATGAGAAGCAATAATTTGGGATATGTCAAAGTTCTGTTCAAAGTTAGATCAGTGTTCATTTCCTACAGTTGCAGGAATGTATTTTAGTGATGTGTAGCCAGTGAGGATAACTGTTGCAGGAAGGTATTGTTTTGTGATATGGAACAAGTGTGGAGAACTGTTGCAGGAAGGTATTGTTTTGTGATAGGGAGCCAGGGTGGAGAACTGTTGCAGGAAGGTATTGTTTTGTGATGCGGAGCCAGTGTGGAGAACTGTTGCAGGACGGTATTGTTCTCTGGTATGGAGCCAGTGTTGAGAACTGTTGCAGGAATTATTGTTTTGTGATGCGGAGCCAGTGTGGAGAACTGTTGCAGGAAGGTACTGTTTTGTGATAAGAGAATTTTGCAGGAAGTTATTGTTTTCTGATAGGGAGCCATTGTGGAGAACTGTTGCAGGAAGGTATTGTTTGGTGATAGGGGGCCGGTATGGAGAACTGTTGCAGGAAGATTTTGTTTTGTGATGCGGAGCCAGTGTAGAGAACTGTTCCAGGAAGGTATTGTTTTTTGATAGGGAGTAAGTATGCAGAACTGTTAAAGGAAGGTATTGATTTGTGATGCGGAGCCAGTGTGGAGAACTCTTGCAGGAAGGTATTGTTTTGTGATGCAGAGCCAGAGTGGAGAACTCTTGCGGGTAGGTATGGTTTTGTGATATGGATCCAGTGTAGAGAACTGTTGCAGGAAGGTAGTGTTTTGTGATGTGGAGCCAGTGTGGAGAACAGTTGTAGGAAGGTATTGTTTTGTGATAGGGAGCCAGTGTGGAGAACTGTTGCAGGAAGGTATTGTTTTGTTATGTGGAGCCATGGTGGAGAACTGTTGCAGGAAGGTATTTTTTTGTGATACGGGTCCAGTATGGAGAACTGTTGAAGGAAGATTTTGTTTTCTGATGCGGAGCCAGTGTAGAGAACTCTTGCAGTAAGGTATTGTTTTGTGATAGGGAGCAAGTGTGGAGAACTGTTGCAGGAAGGTATTGTTTTGTGATAGGGAGCCAGTGTGGAGCACTCTTGCAGGAAGGTATTGTTTTGTGATAGGGAGCCAGTGTGGAGAACTGTTGCAGGAAGTTATTGTTTTGTGATGCAGAGCAAGTGTGGAGAACTGTTGCAGGAAGCTATTGTTTTGTGATGCGGAGCCAGTGTGGAGAACTGTTCCTGGAAGGTATTGTTTTGTTATATGGACCCAGTGTGGGGAACACTTGCAGGAATGTATTGTTTTGTGATAGGGAGCCACTGTATAGAACTGTTGCTGGGAGGTGTTGTTTTGTGATGCGGAGCCAGTGTGGAGAACTTTTGCAGGAAGTTATTGTTTTGTAATAGGGAGCCAGCATGAGGAGCAGTTGCAGGAAGGTATTGTTTTCTGATGCAGACCCAAGTGGAGAACTGTTGCAGGAATGTATTATTTTGTGATGCGGAACCAGTGTGGAGAAATGTTGTAGGAATGTATTGTTTTGTGATGCAGAGCCAGTGTGGAGAACTGTTGCAGGTAGGTATTGTTTTGTGATAGCGACCCAGTGTGGGGAACTGTTGCAGGAAGTTATTGTTTTGTGATGCGGATCCAGAGATTAGAAATGTTGCAGGAAGGTTTTTTTTTTTTGTCATACGGAACCTGTGTGGAGAACTGTTCCAGAAAAGTATAGTTTTTTGATGCGGAGCCAGTGTGGAGAACTGTTGCAGGAAGGTATTGTTTTGTGATAGGGAGCCAGTGTGGAGAACTGTTGCAGGAAGGTATTGTTTTGTGATGCAGAGCCAGTGTGGAGAACTGTTGCAGGAAGGTATTGGTTTGTGATAAGGAGCCAGTGTAGAGATCTGTTGCAGGAAGGTATTGATTTGTGATGTGGATCCAGGGTGGAGAACTGTTGCAGGAAAGTATTGTTTTGTATTGCTTAGCCAGTGTGGAGAACTGTTGCAGGTAGGTATTGTTTTGTGATATCGACCCAGTGTGGGGAACTGTTGCAGGAAGGTATTTTTTTGTGATAGGGAGCCAGTGTGGAGAATTGTTGCAGGAAGGAATTGTTTTGTGATGCGGATCCAATGTGGAGAACAGTTGCAGGGAGTTATAGTTTTCTGATGCAGACCCAGTGTGGGAAACAGTTGCAGGAAGGAATTGTTTTGTGATGCGTAGCCAGTATGGAGAACTGTTGCACGAAAGTATTGTTTTGTGATGCACATCCAGTGTGGAGAACTGTTGCTGGGAAGTATTGTTTTCTGATGCGGAGCCAGTCTGGAGAACTGTTGTAGGAAGTTATTGTTTTGTGATGCGGAGCCAGTGTTCGGAACTGTTGCAGGAAGGTATTGTTTTGTGAGGCGCCGCCAGTGTGGGGAACTTTTCCAGGAAGTTATTGTTCTGTAATAGGGAGCCAGCGTGGAGAACAGTTGCAGGAAGGTATTGTTTTTTGATACAGATCCAGTGTGGAGACCTGTTGCAGGAAGCTATTGTTTTGTGATACTGATCCAGTGTGGAGAACTGTTGCAGGAAGGTATTGTTTTGTGATGTGGAGCTAGTGTGGAGAACTATTGCAGGAAGGTATTGTTTTGTGATAGAGAGCCAGGGGTTGTCATTGGAGCAGGGGAGAACTGTTGCAGGTAGGTATTGTTTTGTGATACGAGAACTGTTTCAGTAAGGTATTGTTTTGTGATACGGAGCCAGTGTGGTGAACTATTGCTGGACGGTATTGTTTTCTGGTATTGAGGTATTGTGGAGAACTGTTGCAGAAAGGTATTGTTTGTGATACGGAGCCAGTGTGGAGAACTGTTGCAGGAAGGTATTGTTTTGTGATAGGGAGCCAGTGCGGAGAACTGTTGCAGGAATGTATTGTTTTGTCATTCGGAGCCAGTGTGGAGAACTGTTGAAGGTAGGTATTGTTTTGTGATACGAGAACTGTTTCAGTAAGGTATTGTTTTGTGATACGGAGCCAGTATGGTGAACTATTGCTGGACGGTATTGTTTTCTGATATTGAGGTATTGTGGAGAACGGTTGCAGGAAGGTATTGTTTTGTGATAGGGGGCCAGTATGGAGAACTGTTGCAGGAAGATTTTGTATTGTGATGCAGAGCCAGTGTAGAGAACTGTTGCAGGAAGGTATTGTTTTGTGATGCGGAGCCACTGTGGAGCACTCTTGCAGGAAGGTATTGTTTTGTGATAAAGAGCCAGTGTGGAGAACTATTGCAGGAAGGTATTGTTTTGTGATGCAGAGCCAGTGTGGAGAACTGTTGCAGGAAGGTATTGTTTTGTGATGCGGAGCCAGTTTGGAAAACTGTTGCTGCAGGAAGGTATTGTTTTGTGATGCGGAGCCAGTGTGGAGAACTGTTGCAGGAAGGTATTGTTTTGTGATGCGGAGCTAGTGTGGAGAACTATTGCAGGAAGGTATTGTTTTGTGATGCGGACCCAGTGTGGAGAACTGTTGCAGGAATGTATTGTTTTGTGATGCGGAACCAGTGTGGAGAACTGTTGCAGGAAGGTATTGTTTTGTAATGCAGAGCCAGCGTTGGGAACTGTTGCAGGAAGGTATTGTTTTGTGAGGCGGAGCCAGTGTGGAGAACTGTTGCAGGAAGGTATTGTTTTGTGATATGGAGCAAGTGTTGGGAACAGTTGCAGGAAGGTATTGTTTTTTGATACAGATCCAGTGTGGAGACCTGTTGCAGGAAGCTATTGTTTTGTGATACTGATCCAGTGTGAAGAACTGTTGCAGGAAGGTATTGTTTTGTGATGCGGAGCCTGTGTGGAGAACTGGTGCAGGAAGGAATTGTTTTGTGATGCGGATCCAGTGTGGAGAACAGTTGCAGTGAGGTATTGTTTTCTGATGCAGACCCAGTGTGGAGAACTGTTGCAGGAAGGTATTGTTTTGTGATGCGGAGCCAGTGTGGAGAACTGTTGCAGGAAGGTATTGTTTTGTGATGCGGAGCTAGTGTGGAGAACTATTGCAGGAAGGTATTGTTTTGTGATAGAGAGCCAGTGTCGAGAACTGTTGCAGGTAGGTATTGTTTTGTGATACGAGAACTGTTTCAGTAAGGTATTGTTTTGTGATACGGAGCCAGTGTGTTGAAATATTGCTGGACGGTATTGTTTTCTGATATTGAGGTATTGTGGAGAACTGTTGCAGAAAGGTATTGTTTGTGATACGGAGCCAGTGTGGAGAACTGTTGCAGGAAGGTATTTTTTGTGATAGGGAGCCAGTGTGGAGAACTCTTGCAGGGAGGTATTGTTTTGTCATTCGGACCCAGTGTGGAGAACTGTTGATGGTAGGTATTGTTTTGTGATACGAGAATTGTTTCAGTAAGGTATTGTTTTGTGATACGGAGCCAGTATGGTGAACTACTCCTGGACGGTATTGTTTTCTGATATTGAGGTATTGTGGAGAACTGTTGCAGGGAGGTATTGTTTGTGATATGGAGCCAGTGTGGAGAACTGTTGCAGGAAGGTATTGTTTTGTGATAGAGAGCCAGTGTGGAGAACTGTTGCAGGAATGTATTGTTTTGTCATTCGGAGCCAGTGTGGAGAACTGTTGCAGGTAGGTATTGTTTTGTGATACGGAGCCAGTGTGGAGAACTATTTCAGGAAGGTATTGTTTTCAGGTAGGGAGCCATTGTGGAGAACTGTTGTAGGAAGGTATTGTTTTTTGATTGGGGCCAGTATGGAGAACTACTGCAGGAAGATTTTGTTTTGTGATGCGGAGCCAGTGTAGAGAACTGTTGCAGGACTGTATTGTTTTGTGATAGGGAGCCAGTGTGGAGCACTGTTGCAGAAAGGTATTGTTTTGTGATAGGGAGCCAGGATGGAGAATTGTTGTAGGAAGGTATTGCTTTGTGATCCGGAGCCACTGTGCAGAACTGGTGCAGGAAGGTATTGTTTTGTGATGCGGAGCAAGTGTGGAGAAAAGTTGCAGGAATGTATAGATTTGTGATGCAGAGCCAGTATGGAGAACTGTTGCAAGAAGGTATTGTTTTGTGATGCAGAGCCAGTGTGGAGAACTGTTGCAGGAAGGTATTGTTTTGTGATACAGAGCCAGTGTGGGGAACACTTGCAGGAAGGTATTTTTTGTGATAAAGATCCAGTGTGGAGAACTGTTGCTGGAAGTTATTGTTTTTTGATACGGAGCCAGTGTGGAGAACTTTTGCAGGAAGTTATTGTTTTGTGATAGGGAGAGAGCGTGGATAACTGTTGCAGGAAGGTATTGTTTTGTGACATGGATCCAATGTAGAGAACTATTGTAGGAAGATATTGTTTGTGATAAAGATCCAGTGTGGAGAACTGTTGCATGAAGGTATTGTTTTGTGATGCGGAGCCAGTGTGGAGAACTGTTGCAGGAAGGAATGGTTTTGTGATGTGGATCCAGTGTGGAGAACAGTTGCAAGGAGGTATTGTTTTCTGATGCGGACCCAGTGTGGTGAACAATTGTAGCAAGAAATTTTTTAGTGATGCATAGCCAGTATGGAGAACTTTGCAGGAAAGTATTGTTTTGTGATGCCGAGCCAGTGTGGAGAAATGTTGCAGGAAGGTATTGTTTTGTGATGTGGAGCCAGTGTGGAGAACTGTTGCAGGAAGGTATTGTTTTGTGATGCGGAGTTATTTTGGAGAACTATTGCAGGAAGGTATTGTTTTGTGATAGAGAGCCAGTGTCGAGAACTGTTGCAGCAAGGTATTGCTTTGTGATAGGGAGCCACTCTGGAGAACTGTTGCAGGAAGGTATTGTTTTGTGATGCGGAGCCAGTGTGGAGATCGTTTGCAGGAAGGTATTGTTTTGTGATGCGCAGCCAGTATGGGGAACTGTTGCAGGAAGGTATTGTTTTGTGATGCGGAGCCAGTGTTGAGAACTGTTGGAGGAACATATTTTTTGTGATGTGGAGCCAGTGTGGAGAACTGTTGCATGAAGTATTGTTTTGTGGTAAGGAACCACTGTGGAAAACTGTTGCAGGAAGGTATTGTTTTCTGATAGGTAGCCAGTGTAGAAAACTGTTGCAGGAAGGTAATGTTTTGTGATGCGGAGCCAGTGTGGAGAACTCTTGTAGGAAGGTATTGTTTTGCGAGGCAGAGGGAGTCTGGAGAACTGTTGTAGGAAGTTATTGTTTTGTGATGCGGAGCCATTGTTGGGAACTGTTGCAGGAACGTATTGTTTTGTGAGGCGGAGCCAGTGTGGGGAACTCTTGCCGGAAGATATTTTTTTGTGATAGGGAGCCAGTGTTGGGAACTGATGCAGGAAGTTATTGTTTTGTGATGCGGATCCAGAGTGGACAACTGTTGCAGGAAGGTATTGTTTTGTGATATGGATTCAGTGTGGAGAACTGTTGCAGGAAGGTATTATTTTGTGATAGGGAGGCAGTGTGGAGAACTGTTGCAGAAAGTTATAGTTTTGTGATAGGGAACCAATGCAGAGAACTGTTTCAGGAAGGTATGGTTTTGTGATGTGGAGCCAGTGTGGAGAACAGTTGCAGGAAGGTATTGTTTTGTGATGAGGAGCCAGTGTGGAAAACTGTTAGAGGAAGGTACTGTTTTGGGATGTGGAGCCAGTGTGGAGAACTGTTGCAGAAAGTAATTGTTTTGTGATGCGGAGCCAGTGTGGATAATGGTTGCAGGAAGGTATTGTTCTGTGATAGGGAACCAGTTTGTAGAACTGTTGCAGGAAGGTATAGTTTTGTGATAGGGAGCTAGTGTTGAGAACTGTTGCAGGAAGCAATGGTTTTGTGATGTGGAGCCAGTGTGGAGAACTGTTGCAGGAAGATATAGTTTTCTGATAGGGAGCCACTGTGGAGAACTGTTGCCAGAAGGTGTTTTATGTGATTCAGAGCCAGTGTGGAGAACTGTTACAGGCAGGTATTGTTTTGTGATGCGGAGACAGTGCAGAAAACTGTTGAAGGAAGGTATTGTTTTGTGATGCGGAGCCAGTGTGGAGAACAGTTGCAGGATGCTATTGTTCTCTGGTAAGGATCCAGCATGGAGAACTGATGCAGAAAGTTATTGTTTTGTGATGTGGAGCCAGTGTGGAAAACTGCTGCAGGATGGTATTGTTCTCTGGTATGGAGCCAGTGTGGAGAACTGTTGAAGAATTTTATTGTTTTGTGATGCAGAGCCAGAGTGGAAAACTGTTGCAGGAAGGTATTGTTTTGTGATGCAGATTAAGTGTGAAGAACTGTTGCACAGAGGTATTGTTTTCTGATGCGGAGCCAGTGTGGAGAACTGTTGCAAGAAGGTATTGTTTTGTGATGCGGAGCCAGTGTGGAGAAATGTTGCAGGAAGGTATTGGTTTCTGATAGGGAGCCAGTGTGGAGAACTGTTGCTGGAAGGTAATTTTTTTGATGCGGAGCCAGTATGGAGTACTGTCGAAGGATGTTATTGTTTTGTGATCCGGAGCCAGTGTTGAGAACTGTTGCATTTAGGTATTTTTTTGTGATACGAGAACTGTTTCAGGAAGGGATTGTTTTGTGATACGGAGCCAGTGTGTAGAACTGTTGCAAGAAGGTATTGTTTTCTGATAGGGAGCCATTGTGGAGAACTGTTGCAGGAAGGTATTGTTTTGTGATAGGGAGCCAGAGTAGAGAAGTGTTGCTGGATGGTATTGTTTTGTGATGCGGAGCCAGTGTGGAGAACATTTGCAGGAAGTTATTGTTTTGTTTTAGGGAGCCAGCGTGGAGAACTTTTGCAGGGAGGTATTTATTTTTTGTGATACAGAGCCAGTGTGGAGAACTGCTGCAGCTAAGTATTGTTTTGTGATACGGAGCCATTGTGGAGAACTGTTGCAGGGAGGGATTGTTTTGTGATGCGGAGCTAGTGTGGAGAACTATTGCAGGAAGGTATTGTTTTGTGATAGATTGCCAGTATCGAGAACTATTGAAGGAAGGTATTGCTTTGTGATATGGAGCCACTCTGGAGAACTGTTTCAGGAAGGTATTGTTTTGTGATGCAAAGCCAGTGTCGAGAACTGTTGCAGGCAGGTATTGTTTTGTGATCCAGAGCCAGTCTGGAGAACTGTTGCAGAAAGATATTGTTTGTGATAGGTACCCAGTGTGGAGAACTTTTGCAGGAAGGTATTGTTTTGTGATGTGGAGCCAGTGTGGAGAACTGTTTCAGGAAGTTATTATATTTTGATAGGGAGCCAGTGTGTGAACTGTTGCAGAAGGTATTGTCTTTGAAGGGAGCCAGGTGGAGAACTGTTGCAAGAAGTATTTTTTGTGATGCGGAGCCAGTGTGGAGAACTGTTGCAAGAAGGTATTGTTTTGTGATGTGGAGCCAGTGTGGAGAACTGTTGCAGGAAGTTATTGTTTTGTGATGCGGAGCCAGTGTGGAGAACTGTTGCATGAAGGTATTGTTTTGTGATGCGTAGCCAGTGTGGAGAACTGTTGCAGTAAGGTATTGTTTTGTGATGTGGAGCCAGTGTGGAGAACTGTTGCAGGAAAGTATTGTTTTGTGATAGGGAGCCAGTGTGGAGAACTGTTTTAGGAAGGTATTGTTTTGTGATGAGGAGCCAGTGTGGAGAACTGTTGCAGGAAGGTATTGTTTTGTGATGCGGAGCGAGTGTGGAGAACTGTTGCAGGAAGGTATTGTTTTGTGATGCGGAGCCAGTGTGGAGAACTGTTGCTGGAATGTATTATTTTGTGATAGGGAGCCAGTGTAGAGAACTGTTGCAAGAAGGTATTGTTTTGTGGTGCGGAGCCAGTGTGGAGAACTGTTGCAGGAAGGTATTGATTTGTGATGTGGAGCCAGTCTGGAGAACTTTTCCATGAAGTTATTGTATGTGATAGGGACCCAGGGTGGAGAACTCTTGTAGGAAGCTATTGTTTTGTGATGCGGCGCCAGTGTGGAGAACTGTTGCAGGAAGGTATTGGTTTGTGTTGTGGAGCCAGTGTGGAGAACTGTTGCAGGAAGGTATTGTCTTGTGATAGGGAGCCAGTGTGGAGAACTGTTGCAAGAAGGTATTGTTTTGTTATGCGGAGCCAGTGTGGAGAACTGTTGCAGGAATTTATTGTTTTTTGATGCGGAGCCAGTCTGGAGAACTGTTGAAGGAAGGTATTGTTTTTGATAGGGAGCCAGGGTGGAGAACTGATGTAGGAAGGTATTATTTTGTGATGCGTGTTCACCCAATGTGCTGTGTATGCTAGAGTCCACTCACAAGTCTTCCCTGTGGGCATTTGGTACACCTAGGATGTGTGTTTCTGGCTTCCAGGATCCATTTGTCAGATTTCTGGATAAACAGCTTGTGCTTGTGATGAGTGCAGCCGGCCACAGCCTTCGTAGCTGCAGACAGCCTCCCTAAGTGGACACGCCCCTGTGGACACCCAGAAGCCATTTTCTGGGACATCTCGTGCTCTTCGTGCCTGTGCACTCAATGGTTGATAGGTGGACAAGATCTTGGCCCCTGAGCCAGAATGGGAGGCCTTGAGGTTATCGGGGCTTGTGGAGAATGGGAATTCCTGTTTGAGCCCACATGCTCAGCCCATGCCTGTCTATAATCCCTGAGACCCACATGTGTGTGTGTGTGACCCCACCAGCCCCACCCCCACACCTCTCCGCCCGCTCACCGAGTCTGTCTCACTCGGGGTATCTCTCTGTCACCACCTCTCTTTCCAGCTTGGTGTCTCTTTCGTGCTCTGGTGTCTCTGACTGATTCTGTTTGTCATCTCTGAGTCCCCTCTGGTCCTCCCCGTCACCTCAGCCATCCCCTGTGTGTGCTCCTGGTCTGCTGCAGGGCCAGCCCTTGTCTCTTTGCATTGGTGAGGTCAACCTCCTCAGTGTGTTGTTTTGTGTGTTGTCTCTGGTGAAGGTTGACATAATTGTGTTTTTAGATTTGTAGAAGCCTTAGCTCTTCATAGGAGATAAAAGTCCCTCTGTGCATCTAGGGGAGGAGCACGGGACCCATCTCATCCCAGGAGGCTCTTAGCACCAGGCCATGGGGAACCCAGTGTCTGTGGGAACACAACATTGCCCTCTGTCTGGGGAACAGGGCTTGTGGCATGGGGCCTTTGGCATTGCCCTCTCAGAGAGGTTCTGAGTGATCCTGTCTACAAGTCGTTATTTTAGAATGGGTGCAAAGGGAGCGAGGTTCCTGCTCACCTGCCCATCACTCAGTCACAGACTTGGACTAGGCTGGACTGATCCCACCTGCATCAGCACCGAAAACCCACTGCATGGATAACAGGGCGTAGTTAGCCATTGAGATGCCATGTGGGCTCCTGGCCAGGCTCTGACACACTGAAGATTTGCCCCAGCACTCTTTACATGCTGACCTTACCATGCCAGGCCCAGTCCAGTTGCTCCTTCAGAGATATGTTCCAAGACTTCCCTTGCTGTCCTGAGCCCAGAAGTGGGCATGGCTGGACAGCCATGACTCTTGGACTGGGGTGATGGAAACACGGCATCTGCAACCCAGTTCTTTCTGCTTTGCCCTGCAAGGGTCAACATGAGATCTCCTGGATGGGTAAGGGCAGGACGCAGGGGCTGGAACTTCCCTCTCGCAGTAAGCAGCTCTGCCATCTTTGGATAGGAACCATCCTGAAGGCCCCCCTATACCTGGCTTGTGGGCTTGGTTCTGGAGCACAGTAATACAGTGGAAGTCACTCAGAGGATGGCCATACCCCCTGATGCCCACTGACTGTGTCTCATGCTAGCAGACCCAGCACTGGTCTCTCTGGGCTCTCATCAGGGATACACAGCAAGAATTATCCTTCTAATATAGTCATTGCCTGGGCTCTGCTTCGTCTCTGGCATCCTGGAGGGAAAGTCCAAGGAGAGGCTGGTAGAGTACAGGTGTCACTGCCTTGTGTTGACCTTGGCCAATGGCATAACCTAGGTGATCCCCTCTCCTCAGCTTCCTCACATCCTACCGTCAAGGAGCCCCTGAGACCACAACTGCAGATACCACCCTGGTGTTTTTAGCTTTGGCTCTTGTCAGTCACAGCGGACCAAGGGCAAGATGGCAGGTACTGTGTACCTGGCAATGTCTTCATAGAGTGAGGGTATTGCTCTCAGCAGCCTGAGCAGTGCCCACAGGCTGTGCTCGCCAGACAGCAGCCTCCTGCCCGCTAGGGGAGAATTCTCATCCCTCTTTTCGTGTCGGGAAGCCAGAAGGGAAAAGCAGCATGCCCAATGTGATAGCTCAGGCGCATGTGGTGGGCAAGGCTAGTTCCTAGAGTGTATCCCCCTCCTGCAGGCTGGCTCAGTGTCCCCTGCCCTGTGGCTGGAACATCTAGGTCAATATAGCAGTGACGGCACCCAAGGTACCACAGTCAAACCCTGAGCAACATCAGCAGGTGCCTCTTGGACTCCATATTTGTAGAGTCTCTAGGCCAGCAAAGAGGATTTGTGGGGAAAAGGGAAGGCTTCATTGCTGGTGGGAATGCACAGGGTGAGCCTCAGAGAAAGCACTAGAAACAGAACTACAATATGATATTTCCTGGTTTTTCGGGTTCCTGTAAATGGCGTGATGATGTCTAATTTGTTTGTTATCTTGTACTTCTGGATATTCTATTCTTATATTTTTATGAATGGCTTCCTGTATTGGTGACTGTCTGTTTAGCCTTGGTCTTTGATTTAATTCTATTACTGCTAAATGTAAGGCTTTCCATAGTGGTTGCTCTTTATTCAACAGTTGTGCTTTTAATAAGCCATTAAATCTTTCTATACTTCCTGCTGCTGTGGGTGTATAGGCTTGATGAAATTCCCATAGTATTCCTAATTGTTTGGCCAATTGTTGCATTAATTTTCCTGTAAAATGTGTGCCTTGATCACTCTGTATTATGTCTGGCTGTCCATATGCTGCTGTCCATGCTAATATTGTTATTATGCATGTTTGCTGATCTGGTTTAGGTCCATCTTTTGCCATCCCCAGACCTGTACAAATATCTACCATTGTACATGCATATCTGTTCCTAAATTTTGCTAGTGGGCCTATAAAATCTATTTGTACTATTTTATTAAAGTACCATCTGGGTCCCACTGTACCTCTATAATTATGTGTAAATCTTTTACTTTGTGATGGACAATTATTGCAAAATCTTATTGCTGATTTGATTTGGGACCAACTTGATTTTATATTTTGTTGGTCAAACCATTGTTTTAGTGCATGTGTTCCTATGTGTCCCAATTCTTCATGTAATTTTAGAATTTCTTGTAAGTGTACCTCTTTAGTTAGGTCTGGGTTCGAGACTTTAATCCAATCTTGTTTTATCTTTATTTTGTTTCCTTCCTGGGGTATTGTTTTGTAAATTGCCTTTAATTTAATTGCCGCTGCTGCCAGCTTATCTACAGTGTCATTATATTTATGCATTTCATCTGTTTTACCTGTATGTGCATCTACATGGAACACTATGATTTTCATTGTTTTTGCTGCTTCTGCCATTTCTATCCATGCTTCTTTGGACCAGATATCTTTACCTGCTATTTTCCAATTATTTTGTTTCCATTTTCCTGACCAAATCACTATACCATTGGTTACACACCAAGAATCAGTAAATATATGTATAATATTCTGTTTTTCTCTTTGAAAGTGTGCTATAGCTAGAGCTGCAGCTGTAACTTCTGCATGTTGTGCTGACTTGCTCATACCACTGTCTGTTAATATTGTGCCATCTTTGGGCCTATATGCTGCTGCTTTCCAATGTATAATATTATTTTTTGAGATTGAAGATCCATCTGCAAACCATGCATTTATCATCCCTGGATTATATTCTTCTGTCCCCCACAGCCCTATTGGCTTTGGTGTATCAGGGGTTTTGGTTATTTCTGGCAATTTTAATGCTGGTTTTTGTAAAATTTGTTCTGAAACGTTAGGTATATTTCCCTTTTGGGATATCTGGTTGTTTTGCAAAAATTCTTGTAAATACCATTTCCATTGTAGGACTTTACCATCCATTGGTAATCCTGACCATGCTTCTCCTGGTGCCTTAATCAAGTCCATTATTGGTGTGATTGTTCTTATGTTTATTGCATTATTTCATAGTAATGAATGTATTGTTCTTAATGCCTCATATACTGTCCAAATAGTTTTTTCAAATAAACTAAATTTATTTTCAGACCAGGGAAAACATCTACTATAAAAACCTACTGGTGTAATAGTTTTATCTGTTTTTGTAAAAATATTCCAATTGCCATATCCTTGATAATATAAAATATCCAATATTACTGTATGTTCTGGTTGTATAAATGTTAATTTGCTAAATTCCTTAACATATTCCTGGCATGTTTTTAGTGCCTCTTCCTGTTCTTTTTGCCACATATAGTCCTCTGATTTTCTTATTATTTTATATAAAGGTTGTAAAATAAGCTGTAAATAAGGAATGTGTTGTCTCCAATACCCAAAGATTCCTATAATATGTTGTACCTCAGTCTTATTTTTCAGTGGTTCTAGGGCTTGTATCTTATCAATGACATTGTCTGGTATTTTAGGTCCATCAGTGCTCCAGTGGACTCCTAAAAATTTAACTTGTTGTGCTGGACCTTGTATCTTATCCATATTGATTGTCTACCCATTATCTCTTAAATGTTGGACTAAAAGTCTTAATGTTTCGGTAACATCTTCCTTTAGTTGTGCTATAATTAATACGTCATCCACATATGATAATATTTTACCTTTAATTTCTGGTAATGTTTTTAATGTTGTCATCAGTGTTGCATGTGCTATAATTGGACTATTTAAATATCCTTGTGGCAATCTTTTACATCTATATTGTTTATTTTGCCATGTAAATGTTGTAATTTCCTGGCTTTCTGGATGCAATAAAATCCCAAAGAACATATCAGTCAAGTCTATTGTTGCTAGCCATTTTGGTGCATATTGTCTTATTTGTAGAAAAATATCTTCTACGTCTGGTAGACTACCTGGCATTCTGGGGGATTTTTCATTAATCCTCCTGTAATCTACTGTAAATCTATATTTTCCATTTGGCTTCAGTATTGGCCACACTGGTGAGTTGTAATTAAAAGATTGTGCTTGTTCTATAATGCCCTCTTTTAAAAGAGTCTGGACCATATCTGAAATTTCAGCCATACCTCCTTTTATGGGGTATTGTGCTGTAAAAGTTGGAGGAATTTTTGGTAATTTTACTGGTTCAATTTTTACTTCTGCTAAATTTACATAGTATTTTCTTATGGAGTTGTAATTCAAGAATAATGGGAATAGTTTATTAATTTCTTTGATTCCTAAAATATTTAGTGGTGCAGAAAAACTAGCTACTTCTATCTTATGCTTAACATCATAACATTGAATAATTATTTCTATTACTGGTACTGTCCTTTCTGTATTAACTCATTGTATTCTAATCTGTTTTTTATTTTTACAATTATCTGTAAATTCTGTGTAGATACTTATTTCACTTCCTGTATCTAAAAGCCATTTTGTTGGTACTATTATTCCTTTTTTAACTACTGGCAAGTTTATCATTGGTCTTAGTGGCTGCTGTTCCTGGGTGTGGCATTTTGTCTCTGCCACCTGTTTTGCCACCTGTTTTTCCCCCTTGGTATGGGTATTGATCTGCTCCTGTCTGGTTGCCATCTGTTTTGTTGAATTTGTATGCGAGGACCAGTATTTGCTGGTCCTCTGTTGTACCCTAAAAATGGTCTCTGTGGGAATGGTTTCCTTCTTTGTCCTACTACAGCCCTCCATGGGTTCCATGGTTGATTAGGTCTTATGGGAAGCCCTGTTCTAGTCTTTCCAAGAGGTTTAATTTTCCTTATATTTTGCAAAAATCCTCTTGGTTTCTTACTGACTGGAAATGACAGTACTTTATCATTATCCATCTCTCTGAAGTTTTTGAAAAAAATCTATGGCTTCTGCTACTGTTTGGCAATTTTGAATTGGTCCTGCTAAACTCATTCTGAGGTGTGGTGGTGCTCCCTTAATTATCATTTTCTTAAATTGTGGAATTAGTGGAGCCGCCTGTGGTGTGTTTGTTTCATTGTATATAAAATACAATATGCCTAATTTTCTTGCTAGCTGTATACCTTCCTGGTAGGTTGTCCATTTACCTGCTGCTTCAAACTGGGTAAGATCCATAGTAGGGAATGCATGTCTCCAAGCTGCTGTAATCCAGTCTAATAGGGGGTGGGTATCACCCCGGCTTACGTCCAAACAATGCTCTAGAGCTTCTGCTATACTCGGATTTTCTACTATATTACGGATTTTCCTCATTTCATGTTCTGTCAACATAACTGTGTCTGCACCTTTTTCCAACAGTTTCACTATCCATGTGGCATCTTTCATGCCATTTTGGGCATATTCTCGTCTTAACTCACTTAACTCCCCTGGAGTAAATGGTCTTAGCTCCTCTACCCGTTCACCTCTGTGCGGTGCAGCATCTTCTATATTTGGTCCATCCCCTGATAGGGGTAACCACCATGACCGTCCTTTTAATTTTGCCAATAGAGGAGTCTTTTTCATTACTGTACTTACTGGAAAAGAGGGGACGGCTTCAGACTGTAGCTGACTGGCTAAAATTTGATGAGAATTGCAAAAAACTTGATGTCAAAGATTTGCCAGAGATTTAAAAAATATTAACTATTAACTCACTTAAGGAAAAAAAAGGCAAGCCCATTGTGAAGAGGCCTCAGTTCCATCTTGTTCTGATAACCCTGACTTATGGCCTAGTGAACTTGCCTGGTCCTGGGGCTGCTGGGCTCTGGCATATGCAATGCCCCACTGTGTCTGAGCTTGGCCACAACAGACTTAGAGAACTAGGAAGGAAAGTGACCTCAGCGTCACTATGAAGAGTCCTCGACTGTAATGAAATGTGTTTTCTCTTTAAAAACCAAGGGCAAATGTCCACGGTGCCGGTCTTTCTGATTGGACCTGTTCCCTAGAACAGTGCACGTGGCCTTGTACCCTTCTAGCACTGCAGAGGAGGAGGCCTCTTCAAAACCACCTTTGACTCATGCTCAGATGCTGGGAAGGGCTACCGGCACCCAGGTGGTGGCCCCTGTGACAAAAGCCAAACCCTTGATACTCAGGGACACTAGTTACATAGCAGAAGCCTTCACAGGCCTGAGACTCACTTTTCTCCCTGTGAGAACCTTAAACACTTCTGACCTCTGGCCTTTGAGGATGGCTCCACACATCATTTCCATGTCTGCTCCTCACCGTGTGCCACTGCCGAGAAAGCCTCTGAGTCAGTGGGTTGAAGTGAGGTTGGTCCCACGAAAGCAGATGTGATGTCTTCCAGAGCATGAAAGTGGCCTCCTTCTACTGGAAGGGCATGTGCCAAACCTAGGGTTCTCCATGGTGCCAAACCTCCCCCAAACGGTCCTTCTCCGCCGCATTCCATAGTGAGTGGCCGCTGCACACGTGTGCATGGGACACTGGGCCTCAGTGACACCATGCCTTCTGGGGGGATTTGAGGCAGTCATGTGCCATCCAGGAAGGTTAACATTTAACAGAATTCTGTATGGTGCTCGTGCTGTGGAGTGGTTCAGGAAAGTGCACTGTCTTGCTGCTTGGTGGGATGGGAGAAGGTGCCACTGTGGCTTTACAGCCTGAGCATCAAAAGAGTCTGCCCAGCGGCCAGAGACCACAGGCCAGGAACCAAGCGTGAGCATGGGTAGGCTGGGAGGAACGGCCATGCTGACTGACTTTCCAGTTCCTTCCCTGGCCCTGGGCCTGACTGTCTTGTGGCTGTTGAAGGATAGCCCCGTATACACCTCTCCAGCTTGATGGGGGGAGGGGTGTTGGTCTCTCCATGAGGTCAGACACACTGGCCCCACCCCCACATGCATACACAGCAAGTGCGTTGTAAAGGAAACTCCCGCCATTCCGAACTCCGCCCCAGCTGTGTGGCTCCCACCCCTTATCATAGCAGTGATAGTACACCTCCGTCTTTGCATGTTTCCGTTCTCTGTCAGGATCGTTGGGTCTGGACTGAATGCCTGTGTCTTCTCTCCTTAAACCACTCAGGAATGACCCGCCCGCCGGTAAACGCTTTGATGAGTTTCCATGGGGCACCATTCAGAACTGGGCCGAGGCAGTGTGACAGCTGTCACAACTGTCACAGGGCATTCGACAAGTGCAGTGTTTGAGGCTTGGTGACAGCTTGGGAGGGCGGCAGTTGGTGTGGGCTCGGCCGGATGGGAGTGGTGACATCCCTTACAGGACCTGATCCCTCCTTCCCTGACTCTCAGCATCAGACATCCTTTAGGGGTTCCAAACCCAGGTCCCATCTGAGGACCTCCAGAGACTGAAGGTGGCCAAGCCACCCAGGGGAGGCAGAGGCCATGGCCTTGCTTATTACCTGATTGTTTTGCCAGCACTAGTGTTACGAGCTGGGGGACTTCAGCTCCAGGTTCTTTTTGAGTAATATCTATGAGGACTCCGTGCCCTTCTCCCCAGAGAGTGATGAGTAACCAGACCAAGCAAGAGAATTGTTTTTATGATGATTCTTTACTAGCAACTTCAATATCCAATGCATCAATGGGGGTTACAATCTCAATAGGTATGGGGGATTGATAATGGGCAACACACAGGCACTTCAATATCACAATTATTAATCCTACTAAACCTAATACATAAAACCAATTCATAACCTTAATCTAACTTATCACTTATTCATAAAACACTTCTTAACCTAAATACAACTTATCCATTACTTATCTATAACCTTAATACAACTTATAAAACACTTCTTAACCTTAATACAACTTATCCATTACTTATCTATGAAACACTTCTTAACCTTAACTTATCCATTAATATTTCCTAATCTTATCAATTATCCATAAAATATCTCTTAACATTTCACACACTAAACATATGTATTAACACATCTATGCTCTTTTCTTAACTTCTCATACACACATGAAGTAGCATCATACGACCTGATATTCCCTGGCTTAAAAAGGGCTTTTTGAATTTCTTCAGGCTGGGCTCTTGTCCGCACTGGGGGCTGGGTAGTGAAGATCGACTCTTGACCCCGTAGTCTGCACTCGGGAGATAAGGTCCTGATGTTCCAGGCTGGTATCTGGTAGGGCCTTGGACTCAGCTTTCGGGTGACCGAGTCTCGGGAGACAAGGTTTTCAGTTCTCTACTCTCGAAGATGAGGCTTTGCTCTCAGGATGGCAAAGCGTTCTGTCTGCTCAAAAGACGAAGCTTTGCTTTCGGGATGGCAAAGCATTCTGAAAGGCAGAGTATCCAGTCTGTTCTCGGGAGACAGACCTTCAATGTCCACTCTCGGTGAAATGAGGATTTGCATTCGGGATGCAAGGCGATAAATGTCTGTTTTCGGGAGACAAAGCTCTGTGCTCGGGAGACAGAGCATTAAATGTTAGGCAAGGCATTAAATATTGCTGCTTTTCGGGAGGCAGGCTAGGAGGATCTCTCTTTTCACGGAGGCCTGGTGCCAGAGCCATTGTGAGAAATGAGATAACCACCCTGCTTCAGCCACCTCTTTTAAGTCAGTTCACAGTTGCCCCTCGTTTGATCCTTCCGATAACCAGATGTCCTAGGTTATCAGTATCGACTGGCCACAGAAGGGTGGGGGTCCCTCTTGTGTGGCAAGATTAGTTTGTTGCCACAGTTGCTGGGTGCAGCCCCCACATCTGGCAGGGCCAGATGGGTGTGACAGCCTTCAAGTGGGCAAATGTTCTCCCAATATCTCACCTTAGTAATTTTCCATACCACACACAAGAAGAAATGCTTTTACATTACACCAAGTTACATTCATTTTTATTCTATAAATTTCCTCCTCTATCTACACTACAGATTCCCCTTTATTTATTCATTCAGAGGAATCTGCTTCCATGCTCATTACAACTAGGGTGATAGCAACCCCACAACACATGTGGAGAGGAAGGTGTAGGGTGAGAGCAAACCCCCAAAACACATGTGGAGAGGAAGGTGGTCCCGGGCAATACTACCATAGACGTGGAGCAGGGTGGAGGCAGGTGGTCATCCAGCATGTCGGTAATGAGTAAATGTCTGCTACCACCAGATGTGCAGGTCGCCACCACTGGCCCCCTGAAGGGAGAGGCCACGCTAGTTCAAGCTTTTGTTTTTGTTTTTGTGACTGCCTCTGAGAAGTTGTCTTAGCTAGGGTTTCTACTGCTGTGATGAAACACTGGGACCAATGGCCAAGGTCACTTAGCTCCTGTCAGTCAAGCCAGAACTCATGCCCAGGACACTTGGCTCCTCTTGGTCAGGACAGAGTCTGCCCTGGGCTGAAGGACTTCTTCTGCAGTCTCACCTGTGTGCTATCCTGGCTCCCTCAGCCATGACCTGAAGTGAATCTGAGGGGCAAACCTCCTGCCTTCAAGGTGCTTTCCCTACCAACGGTCCATCTTTATTGTGGGCCTCAGTTTTAAAGCTTTCAAGAACTTGCTTTCTAATATCAAGGGGACAAGGATGGTTAGTGGCACTGGATTCAGCTGCTCTGTGTGTGTGTGTGTGTGTGTGTGTGTGTGTGTGTGTGTGTGATGTAAATACTTAAAAATCAACAAAATGACTAATTAAAAAAACAATTGGGACTTAAGTTGGATTGTTTCTGCCTTACGGGACATCCCAGACTGAACACAGACCGAGCACAGGAAGGTTAGAGACACTCCTAAGTGTACCCTGGCTATCAAGCTGCTCAACAGCTGTCAGATCTAGAGCTGGGTGAGCTGGGTGCTCCTGACCTGGGATTCCTAGAGCATGGTCCTTCCACGAGTGAGTGGATGCGAGTCCCACTGGCCTTGGTGCCTTCTGTGATCAGGGCTGGGGGATCTCTCCCTAGGCACCTTCCTTGGCTCTGCCATTGCCTCGTCCTAGGCTCTACTTCAGAAGCAATAGCCCTGAACCTGACAAAGCTGAAAACGGAGGGACATGGTCTGTCCCCCCTTGTGCAGCAGCTGGTGAATGCCCACCCCGTGACAACTCTCGTGTCAAAGTTCCAGACACTGCATGTGGACACTGTCCTCCAGCCTAGATGTGTCTGTTGACAAGACCAATTAAGAGCCTTCCTCCAGACCCCAGGTCAGCTCAAGGTGACTGCTCTAATAAGTCTGGAACCCCACACCCCTTAGCCGCATAAGGAGAAACTGTCCCTATCTGTGGCCTCAGGAGCATCCCACCCCACAGAGCTTCCTCTGATTTTCCTGGTCTGTGGTCAACATGCTCCAGTCACATAGATTCCGGAAGCTCTGAGATGTGGGACAGGAGTGGACTTGAAATACAGTTTGTGGGGTATACGTCACTGACTAGGAAGAGTCTAGCCATCTGAGGTGAGCAGGAAAGCGGAACCTCCTGAGATGGTCTACTGATGAGGTAGGCCACAGCTTCCGTTGTGAAGGGTCTCCTCAAGGGGAAGGAAAAAGGGGGGTTCCCTGAGAGGACAGGAGTGAGAACTACCCTGGAAGTGAAAGCTCCAGAAAAAGCTTGTGAGCAGCCAGTATCTGCCACCCCCCAGCCCGAGTTCTCGCCTCCTCAGCTTCCTCTCCCTTGTCACCACCCTGACACGCCTCCAGACTTAGCTATATGCCCCACCAACCTCCGGTCATAGGCCTTAACCTTAACTATGAACTGCCCATATGTCCCCATGTGGGGGTCTAAGGTACTTGAGGGTAAGATCCTGGGTGCCCCATTGCACGCTCACGTCTCCACAGCCTGGGAGCTCCAGGTTACTTAGTCAATGAAGTTAAGGCCAAGTCTCACCATAAGGTCCCTTGCTGAACCTGGCCTCCTCTGCCGCCACGTGGCCTCAGAGACTGGCTCCTGCTCGGAGAGGCTAAGAAGCTGCAATTATCTGCCCAACTGCAAAGGTGCTGGGCCACTGATGGGGATGAGTGTGTGGGCCTAGGAGTTGTCAGCAGCCCTGCTAGGGTCCAGGAGGACCAGGGGGAGCAACATTGCTGTAACCCGAGAAGGTCTGGAAGAGCTCACAGCTCACGTGAGTCGTCCCATGGACATGTTTTTGACCTGAGTCTCGGAGGACCCGCTGAGCCAAGCTGGCATCTGTGAGCTGATAAATGGTGGTGTCTTTTGTGCCAAGCACAAGTAATAACATCCATAGATGGGAGGGGGACCACCCAGTTCTGTAACCCCATCCCTGCTCCTGCCCACAAGCACCGTTTCCATGATGTAGCTGCTTTGAGGTCACCAGGTCCTGTGTGTTCCAGGAGAGCCAGTAAAGCTGTCAGTCTGCTGACTGACTCAAGCCTTCTGAACCCACTGAAGCCAGCCAGGCAGCCAAGAGGAGGCGGATCCCCTCAGGAAGACGGCCTTATTGTCCTGAGGCTGCCCCAGTGCCCTGGCTGGATCCTTACAAACTCTGTGCCCTTCTGCTCTCAGGATGCCCTATTCAGCCAACTGTGGCTTCAACCAGTGAGGCCTGTACATCTGGTAGGAGGCCAGAGGTCAGGGAATGCTCCAGCGCCAGACTCTCCTGAATGTGCAGCTTCTTGCTGACCACATGAGGGCGCCATTAGTCAAACTATCGACCTGCCTGGTTTCACATACTTCTCTGCCTCCTTTGGTTCCTGTAACTCCAGGACCTGCTCTTAAACTCCAGTGTCACCCAGACATAGTGACACATTTCACACACTATCAAGGGAACGTGTCCCCTCTGGCCAGCGATGTCCCATCTACGATGAGCATATCCTGTGACCCTCGGTCCTCTGCTCGGCTCACCACTAGCTGCCTCTCTCCAGGCCCCCACACCCTCTCCTGACCTCATGAGCTGGTTCCTTTCATCCAGGTACCACAGGGCCACGCTTCACACTTTCCCTGCACTCCACCAATCCCTGGAGTTCTAGCATCCACTGGATCCTGAGTGCTGGCTCCCGTAGCCCAGCCTTAACACTCACTCTTGCTGCTCGGTCCTTGAACGTTAACACCCCCCACACCATGCTTCCTACTTAGGTGAGCTATAGGGTTAATTTTCCCTGGGGAGATGATGCCAGCGACACCACAGGGACCGACGACAAGCCGAAGAAAAGATTCCTATCTAAGTCCATGTTATCAATCATTGCAGCGAATTGACGCCCTTTCTCATAGACACATGGGTGACCCCAGAGCAGCTGCATCGTGGAAACCTGCGATCTCCCAAAACCAGGCGGAACTGGGGCAAGATTGTGTACAGTGAGGGTGTGGGGTGCATCTAGGAGGGAGGGAGTGCCCAGAATCTCAGGTGAGAGTCCAGTGATCCCCCACTCCCTCCATCTGTGCGGGCACAGCAGGCCTGACATTGTGAGGGTCTCCTGTGGGTTCTCACAGGTGCTCTGAGCTAAAGAGAGGGGCAGTCATGCCGTGCCCGGAGGACAGTGTTCTACGCAGCCTAGAGTCTTATGTAGCTCAGATGGGGCCTCTCTCATTGAGGCCAGAGGACCAGGGGTGTTTGACCTCTGCTGCCCCCAGCCAATGTGAGGTGATGGAAGCATTCCTACTCCTGCTGGGTCCGACAAGAAGACCCCCGCTGAGCTAGGTCTTGGTGGAATGTGAAGCTGGCATTTACATCAGCTGCAGGACAGAGCCTGGCCCTGCGCCTGTCATTTTATGATCACATTGCTGCCCGGTGGTCAGACGTCAGACCTTCAAAACTAGATTCCAGCAAAGTCAAAACTCCTGAAACAACAGTTGTGAGACCTTTCTTGCATAAAGTGAGCTCCTGGTCCTCAAATTTAGCTCAGGCAGGTGCCTGCCTGGGAAGCCCCTCTTACAGGTTTCAGAGCCGGAGATCACAGCAGGTGTCTCTAGCAAAGCTGAGGCCTGAAGGCAGAACACCTGAGGCTTCCCGTGCCTCTTCCCATTCTTCAGTTGTAGGGAAACCAGCCACAGCAGTATTTCAAGGCCCAGGGAACTGCCCTGCAGCATCCCAGGGGAACTGCCACCCTCCTGGGGCCAATCCCAGGGTCTGGCTTGCTGGGGGTGCAGGCAAGCAGATGCTGTGATGTTGGAACCACCTTCATGTGCCCCTTCTCTTCCATGTTTCCTGGCATGGGAGGGACAGAGGGAGGAAGGGAGGGATGGAGGGAGGGAGGAAGGGAGGGATGGAGGGAGGGGGGAAGGGAGGGAGGGAGGGAGGGAGGGAGGAGATATTGGCAGCAGGAGGAGAGCCTCAGTGGGCCCACATGTGTCTGGGAAGCAGCTGGGCATGCCCTGGGACTGGCTGCCAGTGATGGTAAGGAGAAAGGAACTACTTCATTCCGAGATTTCCTTCAGAGAGTGTGACCCTGGGAGGCAGCCACAGTGTCCTGGTGATCTAGTATGGCAGGTCCAAGTGTCTGGGCTCTGTGACAATGGGCAGCAAATATAACCTTCCTGTGCCCCACCCTCACAGAGTGACCATGAGGCCTCAGTAAAGAACTGTGGTGGTGTTTGTCCCATGCTTGGCCCATAGCCACATAGCAAGTCAAGAGGTCCTCACCCAGAAAGAGGGACTGGCCCTGGCTGGCAGGGATCATGAGAAAACAGTGCTGGGAGTTCTCTGTGCCCCAGACTGAGCTGCTGGGCAGTGGAGTGAGGACACAGCTGCCTTCCCACCCTCGACTGTCAAGCCTTAAGATGGCTACAGTGGACAGGGCATCCAGAAACACAGCCTGCAATCTGCTCCATCCTCCTAGTGTCTTCAATTCTTTGTATTTGTGATGGTTTGAATAAGAATGGCCCTCATAGGCTCATAGATTTGCATGCTTGGTCGTCAGAGAGTGGCACTATTTGAAAGGATGAGTAAACGTGGCCTTGTTGAAGGGAGTGTGTCACAGGGGTGGGCTTTGAGGTTTTCAAAAGCCCAAGACAGGCCCAGTGTCTCACTCCCTTCCTGATGGCCTGGCCATGCTTGTTGGCAAAATGTAGACTTTGGGACTTTGGATTAGCATGAGTGGGAGTTAATCAACTCGGAAACAGGCGGATCTGTGAGTTGAAAGTGGAGCTAGTTCAGGACAGGCTCCAAAGCCACAGAGAAACCCTGTCTCAAAAAATCAAAAAAAAAAAAAAAAAAGAAAAGAAAGCAATTGAATGCTTTTGAGGTTTAATGCACCATCCTATTAGGAGCATGGAGGGCAGTGGTGCTGAGAGCAATGTAGATTTTGATGGCCTGGCTCAGGAGGTTTCAGATGAGGAAAATATTAATAAATGGCCAGGAGACTATTCTTGAGATATTTTGGTGAAGAATATGGCTGATCTCTACCCTTGTCCAAAAAAAATCGGCCCGGGGCTAAATTGAAGAGCTTTCCATTGATTCCCTTGGTAGGGGGAGAGTTCAAGACAGCCTTTTATTGAGGGTGCCGTGCAGTTGTTAATGGCCACTCTTACACATAGCTATGAAGAGAAGGAGCAAGTCAGTAGGCAGCACCCCCCCCCCATGGCTTCTGCATCAGCTCCTGTCTCCAGGTTCGGTCCTGCTTGAGTTCCTGTCCTGGCTTCCTTTGATGATAGACGGTGATATGGAAGTGTCAGCTGAGCAAGCTTTTCCTCTCCAACTTGCTTTTGGTCACAGTGTTTCACCACCAGCAGAAACCCTAGCTAAGACAGGATTTCATATGTAATAATTTTTTTTCAATTCGCATGGTCTCGAGTGTTCATAGTACAGGGTTTTAGAAAAATCTAGATGTTTAGTATGAGTGAGCGAAGGCCATGCCCATGGCACTGGGTGTAGGGACAGAGCTTCATGGGTGGAGGGGTGGGGACCGTGTTGTGCCTGTGTGGCCGACAGTAAGTGTTTGTGTTTCCTTGGGCATTCGTGCAGATGCACATAGGAGCTGACAAGCTGAATGTAGGCTCCCAAGCTTCTGTGTTAGGCTGGGGTGGGGCCGGCACCCCTGGGCTGCTTGGTGGAAGTTGGTTCCTGAAAAGAATATTCTGGCTTCAGGAGCTTGCTGGCATCTCGGTTCTAGGTCCTGTTGTGCAAGGAGTATTTGTGTGTGTGTGTGTGTGTGTATGCACATATATGTGAGTGTATTGGATGCATTTGTACATGTTTGTGTATGTACATGTGCAAATGCACATGTATGTGTATGTAGAGGCCAGAGGTCAACATCCAGTGTCTTCCACAGTCACTCTCCACCTTATTTTTGTGTCAGGGTCTCTCCCCAAATCTGGAGATCACTGATTTGGCCTGACTTACTGACCAGTGAGCCCCAGAGATCCCATCTCAGCCCTTCCCCCAGTTCTAAACTTACAAGTGTGCACTGCCATGCCAGTTTTTTTTATGTGGGTGTTTGGAACCCAAGCACAGGGCACAGGCCTTCATACCTCACGGCAAGCAAATTCACCCATTAGTCGCCTTCCCAGCTCCTTCACGAAGGGGTTCCATGAGAGGCGCCGAGAGACAAGAGAAAGGGGCTGTAATTCCTCCACAATAGAAATTGCTTCCGAAGAAAAGGAGGAGACTGAGCCAGGCTGTGGTTCTCTAGGAGATGGTGGCCCCCGCCATAGATCTCCACTTTTACTAGATTGCATGTAACTCACACGGGGCCCCAGCAGGTGGCTGCTGCTATTGTCCCCACGTTTGTAGAAGAGGAATCAGAGGTGGTCACAGTAAATCCTAGAACAGTACCTCACCTCATGCACACCTCTTGGTGTGAGCTGCTAGTAGGAAGACCTCTGTGGATTCCCTCAGGTCGTTGATTTGGGACTCTGTCACTCTAGGAAGGGTCAGGCTTAGATGTTACAGTGCCAGTCCCCAGACATGTCCCTGGTAGTGGAGAAGGGAGGCTGGAGTGGGCTCCTATCAGCCCATCTGGCTGTGGCCTCAGGGCTTCCATGATTGCGTGTAAATCTCATGCATCATAGGGAAACAGCCTATAACCTTGAGGGGGGCTGGTCGGGAACCCATCACCCCGGCATTGCCAATGGTCTGTACTCCAGGTGGCTACTACAGTGCTGCTACCTCCCTGCCTGGTTTTGGGGTGCGCCATGGAGCACATGGTACAGGCCAGGGCAGGCTAGCTGGATTCATCCACTAACCGTTAACCAGTACTGAAAATTCAGCAAAGGCCTGTGTAGAGCTGCTCAGAAACCCCATATGCTACCACCTCAGGGGTGTAGGTGCCTATATCACCCAGGCCAGAGCAGGACTGGAGGGCTACTCTGTCTCCACCTCCTCAGGCACTAGCCCAGCAAAACCAGCTGAGCAGGTGAGTGGGTCCCCAGTTCTGTTGAGCTACCAGCAGCAGAGAGGAGAAAGCCACTTGTACATGGGCATTTTATCAGGAGTATTTTGCATGTCATCGAACACGTGGAGTCCTTTATCCCCCCCCTCCCATGTACTGGATGCTTGTCTGCCCACTAGTGTGTGCTCTGCAGACACAGATTACTTCCTGGGACTCAGAACAGTCTATTAATGGAGTTGCAGCATGCAGGGTTTTGCCGACTGCATAATTTATAGCGCACTGTAGAATTCTGACTCTCCCTTAAGTGCAGAAACGGCTTGCTGAGATACGTCCGTGGATTCGGAAATCAGGCCTTCCGAGCCAGTGCCTCCAGCAGCCTGTCTCGTTCCTTTCTGCTGAGGATTGGCTGGCAGCAGTGGCTGTTGGCACTGCACAATTGGCTTGGATGTGGAATTAGCCAACAGAAACAGGCCTCCTACTTCCCCTGCTTCCACCCCATGACTCAGGCTTCTGCCACCAGACTGAGCTGAGCGACTCGGGGCATGCTACACAACTGCATGATGCTGCCCTGCCTTTATCACAGATGTCGCTGCTTCAGAGGGCGAAAGCTTGTGCCTCACACCCTGCAGACATCAGGGAGCCCTCACAAGCCTTGGAGATTTTCACCCAAAATTGTGATGTCATCAGGAGCCATTTTTTAATGTGGCTGAACACGGGACCTCAGATGCTGGGACTAACGTGATGTATGCGTCCTGAAGCTTGTTTGGGATGGCTTGACTGGCTGCCCATGCACAGAGAGATGTGGCTTGGCCCTTGCCGTGCAGTGAGATGTCACTCTGTTCCAGAAGGAGCGGCTTCTGCTGACCCGTGAATCGACGCTGAGAAATAAACAAGATACTGAAAATATCTGTTCTTCTTTACATAGAACAATCCTGGGGAGTGCAGGGTGGGGCTGCTCGGGCCTTCGGAAGCCTGCTCCTCTGCTGAGACCTCTCTCTGGCATGCACATTGGCTTGCAGTGCAGAGATGGCATGGGACGGTGGGGTTACCGAGGTGTGTGGCAGCCAGGTTGGCCACCAGCACGTGCTGACTGAAAGTGTTTCTCCCGTTTCAGTTTGCAGGATGCTGGCATTGGATTCATCTTGGTCATAGACCGAAGGCAGGACAAATGGACCTCCATGAAGGCATCGGTCGTGTGAATAGCCGTGAGTACCTCACGGGGCGGGCTCTCCGCGATCCTTGGGGGTGGCAGTTCACTGCTCTTCTTTCTAGTCTGTGTGGAAGATGAAGGATTCAGGTGGTTAGCAGTGGACCTAGCCTGGGGTAGGCTGAGCTATGCCAGCCCCAGAGGGCCTCTAAACTCTGGGCATGTTCCTTTGTTGTGATTTTCTCAATAATGGGTCATAGAAGTTTTGAGCAGAAAGGATTCTGAGCATGTTAGTCTTCAGGCTAGAAGTTAGACACTGAATCCACTCGTTGTTTCTAAGCAACCAAGGCATTCCACATGGGGCTGTTGATCTTTAATGTTATTCCTGAGATGTGTTGGTCCTTGCTACCAAGCCCCCATAGCAGGCACAGACCCTCACTGTCAGGGCCTGTCTGCAGCCCCCGCTGTAAAGTCACTGGCAGGACTTGCTGGCATTTTCAGGCTGCAATTACCATTTC
This sequence comes from Microtus obscurus, assembly GCA_963919715.1. Classification (NCBI taxonomy): domain Eukaryota; kingdom Metazoa; phylum Chordata; class Mammalia; order Rodentia; family Cricetidae; genus Microtus; species Microtus obscurus. Next base: position 89,719 of record CAWTZC010000618.1, read on the forward strand.
AGAGCAGTAAGACGGAGGCCACAGAAATCTTATTTCCACAGCTGCTCCCCACCCACAGACTTAACACAGACCCCTTCTTCCAAGATGAGCTCACCCACACTTGCCGTCTCCACCTGTCACCCATAGCGTCATGAAGGACTGACAGTTTGGCTGTCCGCTAGCACCGTGGCTCTAGGCTGGAGCTGTTTAACTGCTCCTCACGTCTCCGGGCAACCTATCCCATGGTTTCAACTTCTGGCCTCCTGCTCTGGGTCAGAAATTCATTGTTGACTTTGGGTTCCCCCCACCTGGGGGCTGCTGTGATGAGGATTAGTGGCTGCAAGCAACCCATTGAAAGACCCCTGCCCAAAAGCAAGGCTTGTACTGGTTACAGAGTTCAACTTTAGGCCAGCAAGCTCTCATGAGAACATCCTGCTTTCCTAGGAAAGCAGGATGCCTATGGTTGACACTTATGTCAAACTTAAAATATCAGTAGTTTACAAAGGAAACAATTCCCCTATGGAGAATCCCAGCCTAACTGCTCTAACAACATTGCACAAGGGCCTCTACGAACAAATGTCAGTGCAAAGTGAGGTCAGGATGCCTGGTTGCAGGGAAGATAAGGGTACATCAGGACTTCTGACAGGGGAGATAAGGATACATCAGGACTTCTGAACAAATTTATGGCAGACATCTGTGCAGGGGAGAGCAGGATATATCAAAACCTCTGACGTATTTATGACATGCATTTGTGCATGGGAGGAACTGAGACCCCTAAGAGGAATTTGTGACCCTGAGAAGAAACGGGATCAAGCAGTTATCTGATGTATGCATGCCTGGGAACGTGCCCCCAATTTCACCCCGGTACCACCTGGGTCTCGTTCGAATCATCCAATAGAAACCCTGTAACTACGCTTCTCGCTTTTGTTCCCGCGCTTTCTGCTCTAGGACCATATATAAACCCTTAGTTCTAGTTCGAGGGGGCTGGAGTCCTGAGAGACTTCAGTCCCAAGTACTTGGTATTCGAATAAACCTCTTGCTGTTTGCATCCGCGTAAGTGGTCTCGCTGTTCCTTGGGAAAGGGTCTCCTTAGAGGGAAGACACTCCTTTCGGAGGTCTTTCACCATTAAGATAAATTAGAGGTTCTGTGTCTGCGGTGACTCCTGCAGCCTACAGTCCGGGTGCAAACCTGTCCCTCACTGAACACCATCCTGTAACCACCTCGTACACTTCTGCAGGGTGCCTATGAGTGAGCAACCCCCATCTCCCTGTTTCCACCTAGTCTTCCTGTCACCATTGATGAAATAATCAGATCACCTGGTGGGGGTCTCACAAGACACAGGGCCATCACACAGATAAGTCCTGGCCCCAGGGTCTGGAAGGTGCTGCTGGTGTTCCCTCAACTGTGACTGTGTCCACACCAGGTTTCCAGCCTTGTGAATTTGCACAGAATGCTGTGACAGCTGCTCCACATCCGGTAGCAGGGCCCAGGTCAACTTGTTGCCAGGACAGGGCCTTTGGAGTGAATCAGTAGTCCTGGGTTGACGCCACCAGGCTCCTATCCATCCTGGCATTGCAGCACCATCCCCCCCCCCCCACCCCCCAGCTCTTCCATCAGTGTAGAGAAGCCGTGGAGACAAGTTTTGTCAATGTGGGTGGCAGGAGTCTGGTCTGATGAGACCAGGTCCTCAGAACATTCCTTCACATGCTTCTACCTGCCCTGCCGCTACCCAGCAGCCACCTGGGCAGCCTCATTTACTCACCCTTGCTCACACCTACTCAGAGCCGAGGCGCCTTTCTCCACAGAGGTACAGCTGTGCACCACGTGGGGCCAGCGTGAGCCTGGGTTTTGTACACGTGTCACCAGTACTCTGTACTCACCTGGTCCGGTGAGACTGTCTCTCTCTCTCTCTCTCTCTCTCTCTCTCTCTCTCACACACACACACACACACACACACACACGGGGGCGGGGGGACCTTAACCACTGAGCTGTCCATGTTTTATCTAGGGGGTTACTCCCAGGTTTGACAGTGCGTTTCCAAATACAAAGTATTTTCCAGGAAACACAGAAATTATGTTTTAAGACTGAAGCAGTCCTCTGAAACTGTCCCACACGCTGTGTGGCTGCTGCTCACACCCCAGCATGGGCTGGGCTTCTGTTGTCTGAATCCCTGAGCGTGAATCTAGCTGAGCTTAGAACAAGGTGGGTTTCTGAGCTGACTCATCTCTCAAGCTTTGCTTTGGAAAGAGTTTGACTTTTATATCCACGCCGTCCTTTGTTTTCTCTGTTGGTATTGCCTGTTTTTGAGTCAGGGCCTGGATCTATAGCAGAGTGGGGTCAAGGCTCTTGACCTCAGCCTCAGCCTCCCACACACTGGAGTCGTAGGCGCACACTGCCATAGCATGCATTGGCTCTTACACTAGAAAAGAGGAAGTGTTTTGCCTGTGACTCTTAGCTCTTGCTGGTGTTAGTCTGCAAGAAGCAGAAGTCGCCATTCATCCCAGCAAAGCTGCTGTGAATCTTCTTTGATCACTAGCGCTTTCTCATTAGGAGACTTGATTGAGGGTATAACGCATGCCCCGCAGGTGTTCTGAGCCGCTGCTGTAGGGCCAGACCTGCACCAGGCCTGTGCGAATAACAAAGGAAGTGATCCAGGAGTGTGCGGCCAGGCTGGATGTGGAGTTCATGAGGAGAGGTTGCCCCAAGGGTACTGGGGATGGCAGGCAGTGTAGGAAGAAACTGAGATCCCACAGTGTGGGCAGGACCTACAAGCCAGTTTGTTGTCCTAGGACTGGGCCCACCTTCCTGTCTGACTAGGACCCCTGGAGAGGTTCTCTGAAGGGGCTGCTGCACATGTGTGAATATAGCCCAGGGCAGGGGCAGGAAGAAGGAAGTGAGGGTAAAGTGTGTCTCCGGGAGGAGATAAAGTCCGGTTATTCTTGTGATGAGGGGTGCAGTCTCAGCCTCACCGGCCAAAGCTCAGTGAAGGGTAACACACTAGGAAATGCGTCTCCATTCAAGGGGCTCAGCTGTCCTCCTTTGAGTCTCTGGCATCGGTTACCTGGCAAGGGTCACCTGGCAAGGAGGCACAGTATGAGTACGGTAGGGTCTGTTCCTGGGAACAGAGCTGGGTGTGGGGAGACCGTCCAGGCCCTGTCCACACACTATACATCCTTGTGGGGGCAGACCAAGACAGCCTCCATAGTCCTGGCTTTAGAGTGTGGCCAGAAGCAGCTGCTGTGGGCACAACACCCAGACTAGGGCTCTACTAATCACTAGGTTTTCTTGTCCAGGTAACATCAGGGAAACTGCTGCTTAGCATCAGATACAACCAGCCAGGCCCCCAGGAGGCCATCCAAATAGGCCCACTCGGGGGTGCCACCTCAGGGTGCCACAGAAGCAAGGAGGCTGAAGGGGCTTCTCCCTCCTGCCGCCTGGGCTCCTGCTGAGCCATACTTATGTAAGCCTCGGGATGGCTGCTATTCTTAGCCACCATCTGTGCTACCTCGTGAGTTGGCGTTTCCTCCTTCGGGGAGATCTTTTTCTTTTCTGATGCCTTCAGTTTGGCTTAGAAATGAAAAAAGGGAAAAGAAAAGAAAGAAACCGGAGGAGCCCAAAACCCAGTCTCCTTAAAGTCAGAGTCCTAGTGCTTCTGTCCAGAGTAAACTGTGTGTCCATCTATCTGCCCATGTGTGTTAACGCTCCGAGTTCCTGGGCTCCATCCGTGAGCAAAGACAGAGATGGCAGGCCCAAGCTGAGACATCTCCTCACTGATGAGTAATTGGCTCCAAGTTTTGAGGAGCCATCCTCACAGGGATATAAACCTCTGAGAAGGAGCTCTGTCAACACCTCCCTGTCCCCTACCATACACTGTGTGTTTCTGCCTGTGTGTCTCATGGGTGTGTTACAATTGAGGTCACTATCATGGAGTATACACATTTGTGCTCATAGGTAGCCTAGTTCAAACTAGATATATGCTCTAGCATGTTTTACTCAAGGAAGTTGATTCTGTGTCTGTGTATGTATGAACCTGTCTGTGAGAGAGAATATATTTATTATGTCTGAGTGAGTGAGGAGACCAAAGTTCAAGGTCACGTATCTTCTTCAAATGCTTTTCCACCTTACTCTTTGCGACACAGTCTCACATTCCTAGATCTGGATGGAGGGGGGAGGACCTTGGACTTTCCACAGGGCAGGGAACCCTGACTGCTCTTTGGACTGGAGGGGGAGGGAGAGGGGGAAGGGAGAAGAGGAAGGGGGAAGGGAGGAGGTGAGAACTTTTAGTAATAATAATAAAAAGATGTTTGTATAAAGAGATTTGCACACAGGTGCACACATACATGGGCACATGCAAAGGTGTGTGCACACATATCAACTTATGCACACACATGTACATAGACCGACCTGCACCCATATAGGGGCACATTTGCACACACAGATGTGTGCCTGGATATACAGCCCTACACATACATACATATGTGCACACAGATACACATAAACACACATGCACAAAGGTACATGCATGTATTGCCACACACACATATGCTGACTCACCTGCACATACATACCACACTGCTTGCTGAGACCATTTGAGAACATTTGCACCAGTGTGATAAGTTGTCCGCACATTCTCAGCTGTGTGTCCACTGAAAACAGCACTGTACGTGTGTGTGACCGTCATGTGTGTCCACTAAACACAGCACTGTGCTTGTGTGTGACCATCATGTATGTCCACTGAAAACAGCACTATGCAGGTGTGTGACCGTCATGCACGCTGACAAAGTAATGCCAACATTATTGCAACCACTGAGACAGTAAAAGTTGTCTGTAAACTCGGGGGTATATTATTGAAACTTTATTTCCTAGTGAACTGTGGTTTCAGATTCCCCATCTCTCAGAAATACTTTTTATGTCTTCTACTAAAATCCAAGGTTGGTGACAGGAAGGGCACATCCAGTTTTGCCACTTCAGCGGTCAGTTTGCGTTTCATGTTAGGTCCTGTGGTGTTGATACTTGTGACGGCCGGAAGCCAGGGCTTTGTAGAAACCCTTAGCCTGGTGTCTGTGTGTCCAGCTTCAGCTAGTCACCGCAGCAGGAGCCTCTAGCATTGGCTACAGGACACTCATGTATCCATCAGGTCAAGTCCCTGACTTCGCTGTGCAGATGCCCCCTCTGTTTGTGACTAGCATGTCATGTTATCTATAGTGATCCTCTGGGGTTCACCAGCAGCCTCTTCCCCAATACTCTTCCTGCCTGTGTCTGCAGCTGTGGAGATTCTTCAACTCTTACCTACATTGAGGGTGTACTGGTGTGTTTTTCGTGAATGTCTTCCCTGTGTAGCCTTGTGCCAGGTGGTGTTGGGTCGTCCCCCCCACCACCACCTTCTGGTTCCTACGCAGCCTGTACCGATGTCTTCACAGCTGTGCCTGCCCATCAGTGATTAGATGATTCCATACTCTCTGCCTGGAGAGCAGGTGTGGGCTCCATCACAGCTGAAAGAAATCGGGGTTACAAACTGAACAGAATAGGGTGGACAGTGCCTTTCCGCTCCCAGTGTGAGCACTGTAGTCCCCATTGCTCCCTCTAGGGGAGCTGTGACAAGAGCCAGCTGGAGCTTCTGGACTGCAGAGCAGAAAGAACAGGTGCAGGCACCCGCTTGAGGTGGGGTGGGGACAGGAGAGCCAGCTGCTTCCCTGACAGTATCATATTGTCCCATTTTCTTCATAGCTCCCGACATAATGTCTCCTGGGTTTGTGCAGTAGGGTCCATGTGTTTGTTTTCCCAGGCCTAACTGATCTCAAGTCTGTGAGGAAGTGCTGCATGTCACCTGTGGGAAGCACAGCTGGGTGGCATGGTGATGCCGACCCACCCTGAGATCTCAGGCCCAGAAGGCCTTGGGATTTGTTAACATTGGTTTCATGCATGCTCCTTTGGCTGGTGTCTGTGAACCCTCATCATAGGTGCCACAGCCAGCATTTAGCTTCTGGAGAGGAACCTCAGACTCAGGCCCAGGGTTTTCCGGCTGGTTAACTCTGAGATACAAACTTTGATATGTTCACATTAACTTTTGTTTGTTGGGTGCTGTCAGACAAGAGTGCATCAGGCTGGGCACACCTCACGCACACAGAGCATCAGGCTGGGCACACCTCACGCACACAGAGCATCAGGCTGGGCACACCTCACAATGGAAAATGAATGATATTTCTGTTAGATAAGAACTTACTGTCAGCCGGGCGATGGTGGCGCACGCCTTTAATCCCAGCACTTGGGAGGCAGAAGCAGGCGGATCTCTGTGAGTTCGAGACCAGCCTGGTCTACAGAGCTAGTTCCAGGACAGGCTCCAAAGCCACAGAGAAACCCTGTCTCGAAAAAACCAAAAAAAAAAAAAAAAAAAGAACTTACTGTCGTTTCACAGTTCACAATTATTGAGTATTTTACAAAGCACCAATATCAAATTCTCATCTGTCTAACCTGTTTTAGAAGTGAAGGTTTCATTTTAGCCTTTCTGCAGTTTTAAACGCCAGTGGTTGGTTCTATAGCAGAGAATATTTACTTCACTGCTGATGGCCTTCACAGTAGGTGTTTGCGCGCATCCTTCAAAACCTCTCCGACATGGCTTGTATTTCTTTTAATTTTTATACAACTATTTAATATAAAAATTCAACAGCGTAACAGAAACTAAAACAGCTTAAGGAAGAGAAAATGGCTTCCTGTGAGACTGAAGGTCACCTCTGGCCAGTGGCAGGGCACCTCACCCGAGGAGCCTTGTATCTATTACAAGATGCAGGTGTTGTTGATCTTTTAAGGGTCCAAGCATTAAGCCTGCCATACAGAACCAGTCTTCTGGGAGGTGTGAGTCTGGGTGACAAAGCTAATTGAAGTTTACAGAAGTGTGACTCATTGTCACCCCAAGGAAAGCTGCCTGCCCTGACAGTGCCTCCTTAAATAGTGGTGTCCAATTTCACAGAGAGGACAAGTCTGGAAGCCCTTGTGTTAAGTAGCCCAGAATCTGCCCTCAGCTTCTGCATTTGCAGGGCTGTGTTCTGTCCTTGGTCAGAGCTCTCACCCTCTCCCAGGGCACCAGTGACAAAGCCCGATTACTGGCATGGCTATGGCATATCCTCTGATGCGCGCTGGGCACACCTCATGCACACAGAGCATCAGGCTGTGGACAGCGGCATGTCTCGGCATCCTTGCCATGGCAGGGCCGAGGGCAGCCTGGTCACCAGGGCAAGAGCATGAGTGGGAGGGTGTGGCCCACAGCAGGGCCCTCAACCGTTCCCAGCACCCTGTTCCCTTATCCACTCAGGAAGAGCCCCTGTCTCTCAGCATGCCTCTGACCAAAAGTGACATAGCAGGTGATGTGAACATCACCATGTTGAAGGTCCTGTGAGGACCAAGGGCACGGGGTTCAACAGATTTTCTTCCAAGGCAGGGCCAGTGGGAGGCCGGCTGCGAGTGATGGACGCTGATGCGCCCTGTCCCGGGTGGGTACCACATGACTGGACTCACTCCCTCATCCTGTGGAATGAGGTAGGCATCAGCTTCACTTCCCACTTCACATATAGGAAAAATGGAGGCAGTAACTTATCTAAGATCAAACACCTCGCAAGAGGCAAAGAGTAACCAAACACAAAAAAAACCTAACTATCCAAGGGTATGCATTTGCATGCGCGTGCTGGGCGAGTTTATATGGATCTTGGTTTCAGCCGCTCCACAAACGTATTTTCTTGCTTTTTTCTTTAATAAGTCCATAGTGCCCTGTGGCTGAAGTGACAAGGTGCTGTAGATGGGGTGGCTTGAACAACAGAACCTTAAGTCTGTGATGCAGGTGCCTTACGTGTGGGAAGACCCTGATACTGGAATGAGCAGAAGACCCTCACTTAACCCTTGACAACTAGAATATGCTTCTGGCTGTTCAGTTTTAAGCGGCAGCATCCCCCAGATGCCCACCATTAGCTACAGCAGCTGGCCCGTTCCATGGCCTGGGCCGCTCATAGCAAATGCTCCAAGCCCTCCTTCTGTTTCGCAGGCGTCTTTCCCAGCAAACCTGCAGCTCGTCCTTGTTCTCCATCCCACGGGGTTTTTCCAGAGGACTCTCTCAGACATCGCCTTCAAGTTCAACAGAGATGACTTTAAGATGAAAGTTCCGGTGAGTGCTGAGCCTGTGCCTTTGGTTCTGTGTCAAACCAGAACCAAGTGGAAGAGCATTCTTGGAGCATGGCAAACTCTTAGGTAGTACTGCCATTCTGTGGCCATAAGTATAGTCCCACTCGATCTGCACAGAAGTTACACTTCCCTGTGTTCTGGTGGCAGAAGCTCTATGCGTTTGCCTTCCCTAAGTCCTGCCTTGCCCCAACTAGTGGTCTATACATGCAAGGCCACTGCCTTGGATGGGTCCCCTGGGATAGCTCTGTCAGAATGCTGTAAGTCATAGGACAGTCCTACACTAGTTCACAGCACACCCCAAATGTTTCAAGGAAAAATGAAGGCTAATAAAGAAAACATGAGTATCTTCTGAGTCCTTAGGCAGAGCTTCAGCTGCCAGCCACACAGGTGCTGGACCTCAGCCAGGAACAACCCAGCACGTAGTCCCTACCATATAGCCATGTCTCCAGCCAGCATGGGTCAGCCCCTTCCTATCATCTCCAGAGAAAGGACCCTAATCTTGATTCTACTTTCCCTCAAAAACGAAGACTGCTGGGCAGTCGTGATGCACGTCTTTAATCCCAGCACTCAGGAGGCAGAGACAAGTGGATCTCTGTGAGTCTGAGGCTAGCTTGGTCTACAAGAGCTAGTTCCAGGACAGCTAGGGCTGTTACACAGAGAAACCCTGTCTCGAAAAACCAAAAAAGAAAAAGAAGACAAAACCAAGATTCTATAGAGTTCCTGAAAGCCCACACTCCACAGTCAGTGGAGCTCGGCCATGACCTGTGCACCCAAGAGTGACCAGAGAACAGCCCTGTGAGTTCATTTCTTTTTCACAGAGAGAACAGGAACACCAGAGCCATCACCAGGCTGTGGGATTCCCCTGCAGTGACACCCTTGCTTTTGGAAATGGAAGAATCTGGGCTGGTTAGCTGTCCACAGTACTGTCTGCTGTGTCTCGGTATTTAGGTGGCACATACTCTCATTCCATACTGTCTAAAGCCACTGCCCATCCCCCATGACCAATACGGTCCTCTGCCCCAAACAGACTAGAACCCTTCTCTGAGCAAAACAGGAACAGTGTAGCCTGAATTCCTACACTCGATCCTGTCTCCACAGCAGTCTTCCTTGAGAATCAGAGACGTGGCCCAAGGCCTCAGAGGCGACTGTGACTCTGAGAGTCACATCTTGGTAGATCTATGCATATGGCCCCCAGGTCTGTGGGAAGATACTGCACCTCATGTATTGAGGCATCTCTTTCTGGACAGCCCATTTCTTAGACCTAGTTAAGGGCAGAACCACCCAGGGCAATCGCTCACCCAGCTAGAGGTTCGAGTCCCGATCCAAAACTAGACATGGGAGTTGTGTCCCTGACTCTTGCCTCAAGTCCTGCGGATGCTTGTAGTAACAATGTATTCCTCCCTCTTATGATCAGTTGACCTCAAGGCACCAGGCCCTTCTCCACCTCCAGCAAGTGAACCACACTAATAACAGCTTTCCTTGCCTCTGAGCATCATGGGAGAAAGATTGAGGTCATCTATGATGGTATATGGTCTCTTTTATAAACTCTTCTGTAGTATTATGTTAATAGGTGTCAAAAACAGGTCTCCAGAAACTGTTATGACACCTGCCAGCTCACAGACCAATCTTAGATAAATTCAAGAATTAGCGAAGGACTTGACTTTTAGAAAGTCTCTGATGCTTCTCCACTGTACTGACCTCAGGCAAGGGAGCTCATTAGGAGCATGCCTGGGCTCCTAGGCTTCTCTGCTGTGGTGGGAAATGCATAGCACATGCACACAAATATGCATGCGTGTGTGCACACACATGCCCCAGTACTAAGGTTAAGGAAGGAGGTAGCATGCTTCCTTGGATCAGCTAATCCTTCTTTGGCTTACTGGCCATGAGCCAAGGTTGTTTGGCAGCATGTGGAAAAATTTATTAGAAGAACCAAGAGAAAATGGGACAGTTCTGTGAGAACTGTTTCCTAGCTCAGACTGAGAGCCTGACACTTCTTTACCTTCGGTCAGGCCTTAGCATCATACTGCTTCTCGGCAGTGTGAATAGTTCCTTGCTGGTGGCCAACCCATGGGTGGGAGGGTTCCCAGCAACCCTGACTTCTGCCCAGCAGCCACCAGGAGCATTTCCTCCATTGTAACAAGTCAGGTTGTCTGCAGATGAGCCCCCACCTCATCCCAGTGTTGAATAATATATGTCATAGTGAAAGACCCTCGGAGTGAGTGTCTTCCCTCTGAGGAGACCCTTCCCAAGGATCAACGAGACCACCAGTGCGGATGCAAACAGCAAGAGGTTTATTCAGATACACAGGTACCTGGGGCGACAAAGTCTCTCGGAGGACTTGCGCGCCTACAGGCTGGGGTGAGGTCCTTTTATAGGGGGAGAGGACAGCACAAAGCAATTTACAGAAGCAGATGCGTGATTATTGGTCTTGATTAGAATGGGGCAGGGGGCACGAGGGTTCTTCCTTTCCCAGAATTGATGATAGACATTCTGTCTCCTTTTGGTTCCTCCCCTGCACAGATGTATGTCATAAATAACCTGCTTTGCAGCCAGAGGTCCTGACCTCATATATATTCTGCTCTTCAGCCAGACGCCCTGACCTCACTCTGCACTTACATTTGTTTGTCAAGGGCCTTGTGTAATGATGTTACAGCAGTTAAGCTGGGGTCCCTCATAGGAGGAATTGTTTCTTTTGTAAACTGCTGATATTTAAGTTTGACGTATGTACTAACTATAGGCATCCTGCTTTCCTAGGAAAGCAGGATGTTCTCATGAGAGCTGGCTATCTGCAGGTCCTGAAAGGGTCCTGAGAGTCTCAAGCAAACAGGATGTCCTCATGAGAGCTGGCTAGCTGCAGGTTTAGAGGGGGGGGTGTTGCGTGCAGGGTCTTTCATCTCCCTCCTTTTTTTGGGGGGGGGTTAAATTTTTTACTTAAAGCAGTTACAGAATCTCGGTCTCCTGTTGTTGTAACATATGGTACTGATGGGTTAGTACTAGGGCCTGAATAACTGACAGCCTATCTTTCATAAACTGGACCAAGCAGTTTAAGATGCAGGGCCCAAACAGGACTATCAGAAGGAGGATGATTAAGGGACCCATCAGAGAAGACAACAAAGTTGTAAACCAGGGAGACTTGTTAAACCATCCTTCGAACCATCCTTGTTGTGAGTTAAACAGCTTTTGTCTCTGCTTTAATCTCTCTCTAAGTTTTGCCATGTTGTCCCTTACCAACCCAGTATGGTCTGCATAGAAACAGCATTCTTCCCTTAAGGCTGCGCATAGCCCTCCTTCTTGTAAGAACAGTATGTTTAATCCTCTTCTATTTTGGAGGACCACTTCTGAAAGGGAGGTTAATGACTTTTCAAGGGCACTAACCGATTCCTCCAGTGTTTTAATGTGCGTGTGCATGGCTGCCTGGAGGTGTCTGAATTGGCTGGTTTCCATAAGAGCTGCAGTCCCACCCCCGCTGCTATACCTCCCATAGTAATGCCTCCCAATAATAAGGCCAGAGTTAGGGACACTGGTTCGCTCCTGAATCGGGGTCTCCCTTTAAAGTGGCTATAAATGTATTCGGGGTCGTGAATCTTTTATCCAATCCAGTATGGTCAGCATAAAAGCAACATTTTTCCCTGAGTGTAGCACAAAGACTCCCTTTCTTTAAAAACAACAGATCCAGCCCCCTCCTGTTATGGAGCACCACCTCTGAAAGATTTGCTCAGACAATAGCCACATGAAAACCAGTACAACTGATGGGACAAAATAACTCATACTTTACAGAGCAGTATTGGGAGAAGATAGTAAAACATCTCTAGGGCGTGCAGAATTGCTCTTAGCAAAATCATCTGAATGAGGCTTGAAAGTAACTACATGGTAGACATTGTGAACCACTATAGACCCGGGAATAGCACCCAACACTGTGGCAATAATAGTCTATTGACTACAAAGAGCTTAACTCAGCCCTAAGAAACACATGGATGCCTTCTCATAAAAGGCAAGTTCAGTATTATGAAGACAAGTCTCCTTTGCTGTAGACACCGGGAGTGTTGATCCTCAACTCCAGGGAATGTGCCGGAGAGGTCAGTTTCAGTCCAGCTGGCACCACATGGCATTCAAGGGTTTTCATTGCACCCTGTAGCATCAGCTTCATCCAAATGTACAGGGTTGTGTCCATTGTGAGAACTTTAACAAACAATGAGAGAAAATGCAATACAAGATGACAAATGTTCAAAACAAAACAAAAAGCGCTAAAGCCAGAGGACAGCCAATGAGGACATAAATACCTTTTTTGAGACTGACCTTAGCCAGGCTTTACATTTGTAAGTATATCCTTTAAAAAAACGTTTTAACATCCCATTAACATACAAAACCATATCTGTTTATCTTCTGAAAGCCATATTATTTTATAACCCCACAGATTAAAGCAAGATTTTCTTGCAGAAAATCAAAACCTGTCAAGAGGTAAGGAAGCTTTAGATGTGTTTGCTTTTCTCTGCAGTTATCTGCACAAAATGGTCTGATCTGGAAAAAACTCAAACTGTACAAAATAATTCCTGTCAATAGGTCCCAGACACCTAGAGAAGGAACAGAACAGAATTGCTTCAAAAGACACTAAAAAAATGAACAGAGCCCTGTGGGTTTCTGACTTTAGGAAAGAAGAGCCTTAAAGGTGATGTAAGCCCACCTTATAGCAGATGTGCCTGCCCTGTGCAAGCCTTGAGCTCAGGATTCCATCACCAGGGTCAGCCACTGTCAGTGGATACATGATCAGCACTAGCCAGGCAACAGAACTAGTGGCAACGATTGCCAGGGTGTTTTGAATCTAGAACAGGACAGGAGGGAGGGAGGTCTGTCCAGTCATTTTTGCTGGTCTCCAGGGCCAATTATGTAAATCTGTTCTTTTAGAATTGTATTTATCCTATCTATCTGACCTGAGCTTTGGGGTTGGTAAGCACAACTTCCAATTGATCCCCAATGTCTTGGCCACACCCTAACTTACCTGGGCAACAAAGGCAGGTCTATTATCGGACATGATTACCTTGGGCATCCCAAACCTCGGGAAGATTTTTATGATCTTAGCCATTACATTGGGTGTCTCAGTCCTGGTCAATGTATGATGGCTATCTTCTTTGACAAATGTGTGGCCTCCTGGAGGCTCAAAATTTTCACAGATGTCAACAGTCTTCTTTGTCTGTATATTGCTCCATGTATATGGGTAAGGGCAAAAGCATACCTGCTGCCAGTATAGACGTCTCCTCTGCCATCTGTAGAGCTTGTATCAAAGCCACAAGTTCAGCTTTCTGGTCAGGCTGACATCCATGAAGGGAGGCTATTGGCCCAGATCATTTGCTTCCTGTCCACCAATGTTGTCCCCGCCTTCCGCTTACCTTCAGTCTTGTGTACCTGCTTGGCTCGGACCCCCAGCCTTGTGCCCCAGGCAAGCTTCACCATCATTTCCGGCTCTGCCTGGCACAGCTCTGACTGCCATTCTGCCAGCCATCGGCCCTTTCTGCAGATGCTGGTAGGATCCATAGTCCATCGACATCAGCCCAGCACAGGAACAGTAGTCTGGCACAGCAGGGCACCTGTGGTAGCATTGACTGTAGGGTGAGCAGTCAGGGCTCATGCAGGCTTTAGAGCAAGCACAGCCCCAAGGAGGATTTCTTCAGCGGTGATGATGATGGCAGGGAGAGGTGGTCATCCTGGTGAGGAGGGCGTGGCAGAGACAGAGGCAGACAAGCAGCCTGTGTCTCCTGCAGAACTGAGAACAGCAGGGAAAGCAACAAGTTTGGTCAACAAAAGGCTTTGATCAGGGGTCACCAGGGAGGAATGAGTAATTTCCAAATTTATAGTTTGTAGGGTGTCCAGTTTGTTCAATGGTTGTTTTAACACAGAGTACTCAGTTCCTGTGTCCCTTAGAAAATCTATAGAGATATCTAATGTCCTTTCTCTTGTCATAAGCACATTGGCCTTTGTCCAAGGGGTATCTCTCCGTCTTAATTTGTCGTTGATCATCTGTTGCCCAGGCTCATTATCTGTCTGAGTCCTGTTTTTTTTTTTAGTCAAATTTCTTTCTTGCTTATGATTTCTCTGGGTTTTTTTTCTGCCTCTCTGACTTTTTCTTTCTTTTGCTTCCCACCTCTCTCTCTTTTGCTTCTCTCTCTCTCTCTCTCTCTCTCTCTCTCTCTCATCTTATATCTGATGTTGACTGTCCTATGAAGGCCATACCTATCGCTGCCTGTTGACCTTCAGAGGTTGGGTAAAATGCCTGTAAACCTCCATTAAACATTTAAGGAACACAGATTCTAACTGGCCCCTGGAGAACCTCTTTTACCTTGGCCGAATTAGTGGGGTGCCTTGCTCCTGAGATTTGCCATGAGCCCAGCATTTTGACTGTCAGTTTCTCCCTTTAAGAATTAATTAGACATGTTCATGTAGAAGAATGAAAATAGATTCATATTTACCTCTAAGCACAAAACTGAAACTCAAACGAATTAAAGACCTTAACATAAACCCAACAATATAAATACAATTTTGAACATAACCTCAGTAGCTTAGACATTAAAGGAAACAATCACTAAATGAAATCTCCAGAACTGAGAAGCTTTTTGTATAACAAAGGATATAATTAACAGAACATAATATCAGCCTGTAGAATAGGAAAGGTATCTTTATCAATTATTTTAAAACCATATAAGGAACTTAGAAGCTTAATCCCCATAAAAAACAAATATTCCAGTACATTATGTCACAGACCAGAACTGTAAATTCTCAATAAATGAACTTAACTAAAAGATATTTAAAATTTGTTTAAACATAACTGTTAGGAATATTTCCTAACAGAGCTCTCTGACGACGCAAAAATTCCCAATCAAGCCAAATCAAAACAAACCAAATTAAAAAACATCCAGGTTTAATGATAGATCTGCGCTCTCGGGTGGCCCCGAGGGGGAAACCGGGAAGCCGCAGGAACACGACCCCCGGGAGGAAAAAAGAGGGACCACGTGTTCTTCTTTTGGGGGATCATTTAAGTACCCCAGGAGTGGTCCTGACCCCACCCCCAGGGAGGGGTCAGGACCTGGCCTGCTGGGATTTGAAGTCCAGAATAGGCCTGGGGGCTGAGATAGATGCCAGGAACTGGGGCCTAGGCTCCCAGCCTAACAATAACATCCTTAATCATCAGGGAAATGCAAATCAAACAACTTTAAAATTTTATCTTATTCTTGTAAAAATGACCAAGATAAAAATATTATTTGACAATTTATGCTTACAGCTACTTTGAACATTAGTATGGTGGATTTTTAGAATTAGATAACAAATTACCTTAAAACTTAGTGATATCCCTTTTAGACCCATTTTATATAGCAGAATTATTTTATTATAGACAGAATTTGAAAACAACCCAAAATGCACCTTTTTTTTATCAATAATAAATGAGAATCTTTGCCATATTATAAAGAGTCAAAAGGGTCAGTTTAATTCAACCTCATCATTTAGTAACACCCCCTTTTTCATTGTAGTGGGGTAAAAGGCTTTAGCAGATCTTTGCCATGTGGCGCAACTTGCGGCTCCCATCCTATCACAAGCATTGTGTACCGACAAATGTTAAATTCAGATCTAAACATGGGCTGGCTGAGAAGCTCAGCTGGGCTGTTCATATGGCCCTGGCCCTGGGCCAAGGATTTTACAGCAATAGTTTTTATCCATCTAAACAGAGCTGGGAATTCATTTTCCTCTGGACACATCGCGTAGCAAGAAATAGAGAAACCAACAATCTGTAGTTCTTCTATAAGCACATTATTTTAGAGTGACTTAGCTTAATTTTTTTCAATTTTTAAACCAGAGGCTTTACCCTGGATGCAGCACATGATGACTGGAACAGAGCATCCCCAAAAGAGAGATGCTATCAGGGCTGGTAGGCCCTTTCAATGTTGGCTTGCCCCACTACCTGCCACTTCTGAATCCACATTCACCATTTACCAACAGCCACAGAGATACTTACTTGCAATCTCTCTATCTGCTGTCATCCAGCCCTGCTGCCATAATGAAGAGGTCCAGGCTCTTTACGGGACCTTTGCTTTCTAATAGGGTATCCCACCACAGAGAAACAGCCTACTGCAGGTTCCCAGGCTTACTGTGTCCTGTGGGGAGGAATTAGCACCAGCTTGGACCCCATAGGCTGGCATGTATGTCTCCACAGGAGGCCTTACTTCTGTGACCCTGGCGCTAGCACTAGCTACTTCCCCTGGGCAAGGGCCACAGATCCTTGGCTCCACATGGCATTTGTAGAAGGGATGCTGCCATTCAGTCCCTAACACCTTTTTCTCCATGGAAAACAAGCCTTCTCTTTGGAAAGGAGACCCCACAGGGAACCCCATTGGGGGAATCCTCCCACAACCGGGCTCCAGCCTCAGCTCTATCCACAGGGAACTCCTAGCTGTATAGCACAAGCTTCACCCACCCCCACCTCAGTACTCACAGCAACCTAGCAGCTTTTCTCTGAATGGGATTCCAGAAGCCCCAGGAGGCATTCCCTCCAGGGAACTTGTCAGGTCAGGATTGGTCGGCCCTCTGGAAGCCTCAACTCAGTTCCTTGGGGATGCCACGTGGGTCACCACGGAGGCTCCTCTTTAGCCCTCACATTGCCAGTAGCAGCTGGGAAGACCTTTGCATTGGCTGTAGGGGGAGGGAACACCCTGGACTGTCTAAGGCAGCCCTCCTCCCCCAGTCCTCCTGTACGGTGCTGGTGGACTCCACATCAGCAAGGGAAGACGTCACATTCAGCACAGGGACGACAGGGGGCAAGCATTCCCTTCTTGTGGATGCTCCGGCCCCAGTCTTTCCCTGCTGAAGCAGGGAAAGCTAGTTGTGAGCAGAGGTGGGCAGGATTACACGGCCCAATGAGTCATCAGCTGGGCTTATTTCTGAGCAGCTTCTGAGGGAGCTAAAGCCTTTGTTTGGTTTTAACACAGCTAAGAAGGCTCCCCCGTTAGTGAGCTCCCCTGTCGAGTGGGGTGTGGCAGAGGCTCAGTGTCACTCCAGGACCTGGCACTGAGAGGAGAGTTATGCTCCCTGGACTCCTGTGATGATGCTAAGGAGTTGAAGCATCTCTGCATCGGCGTCCATAGCAGAGGCTTCTCGCCTGGGCAACTGTAGCTGGAGCCCGTGGTGAATCCTCCCGGGGCCTGCCTTTTTGCCCATGGTGACAGCTGAGGCGGCCGCTGCTGGGCCGGGGACTCACGTGCAGATGTGGGGCCATGGCTGCCCCTTCTCAGACTCGGGCCACGATCACAGCCATGCCTCGTCCTGAGCCCTGCAGACAAGTTTGCTCTGAGCTGGAGCTGGTTGCCCTGCCTAGGCCTGGCTCCAGGCTGTGCCACAAGAGATCACAGCCCTGCTCCCTCCCCCCTCGCAACAGCAAGCAGGGCAGTTCAGCAGCACAGCCTCAGCAAGGCACAGCCTAGGGAAGTAAAGGAGGGGCAGACTGTCAGCGTTCCTTTTGGATAGCACAAAGTTAGGGTAAAAGAGATGGTTACTTACTGCCCCATGGTACCAGATTTAGATTCGAGTACAAACAGATATACAAAAACAAAGAACATATTACATACAAAAATTCAACAATCAGACACAGACAACACAAACGCACTGCGCGGCTTCAGCGTAAAACCGAAAGCAAAAATTCCAATGGAGACTCAGATGAAAGTCCGGACCTCTCGTCTCCCCTGAGTACCACGTATCCCTTGGACAACAACGGGGGAGTCCCGAATAGTCCGATTGCCACAGAGACGTGGTCAGTCACACCCTGGTGAGCCAAAAACTTGGCTCCAGCTGCTGGAACGTCTTCCAGAGCTGCGGGGTGGAGTATGAGCCCGTTGGCTCCTCCACTGGTCTGCCACACACTGAGTTCATATGAACACGGGGGCGCGCACAAGACAGAACACAAACGCAAGACGTAGACTTAGACTCAGACAACGTATATCAGATGCTGGCCAGCTTACCTCCCGATAGTGGGTCGGTGGTCCTGGGTGGGGGTCTCCTTTTTCCTGGCCAATGCACCAAACGAAAGACCCCCGAAGAGGACTTCCCTCGAGAGGAGAATCCCCTGAAGCCAAGGAACAGGCCGAGACCACACGGATGCAAATAGCAAGAGGTTTATCAAGTGAACACAGGTACCTGTGGGCGCAAAGTCTCTCGGAGGACTTGTGCACCCACAGGCTAGGGTGAGGTCTTTTTATAGGGGGAGAGGACAGCACAAAGCAATTTACAGAAGCAGATGCGTGATTATTGGTCTTGATTAGAATGGGGCGGGGGCACGAGTGTTCTTCCTTTCCCAGAATTGATGATAGACATCCTGTCTTCTTTTGGTTCCTCCCCTGCACAGATGTATGTCTTAAATAACCTGCTTTGCAGCCAGAGGTCCTGACCTCATATAGATCCTGCTCTTCAGCCAGACGCCCTGACCTCACTCTGCACTTACATTTGTTTGTCAAGGGCCTTGTGTAATGATGTTACAGCAGTTAAGCTGGGGTCCCTCATAGGAGGAATTGTTTCTTTTGTAAACTGCTGATATTTAAGTTTGACGTATGTACTAACTATAGGCATCCTGCTTTCCTAGGAAAGCAGGATGTTCTCATGAGAGCTGGCTATCTGCAGGTCCTGAAAGGGTCCTGAGAGTCTCAAGCAAACAGGATGTTCTCATGAGAGCTGGCTAGCTGCAGGTTTAGAGGGGGGGGTGTTGCCTGCAGGGTCTTTCAATAGCATCAGATGTCATCTACACCCAGCCTCTGGAAGACCGCTCTGAGTATCTCTCTGGCAGCTTACAAAGAAAAGTCTATATTTTTATCTAAAACACATGGGCAGAATAGCCTTCAAAATGACAAGAGAAAGATGAAATCGAGCCATGCAGGAAGAGGCCGACTGGCCACTGCTACCACACCAAGTAGAACCTCTTCAGAGTTGTCAGTCAGTCTGAGGAGATGGGAAGTGCTAAATTGATCATCACCAGTACCTAAAAGGATGTTTGTTGTGTTCTCAGCAGGAGCAAGCACAAACTGGCTTCTTAGGAAGCAGAGCTCTATTTCCTCCTCATACCCAGCTCCCTCGTCAGAGAAGGTGCTGACAGCCATTGGTTATCTGTGACGGGCCAGGTACCCTATGCAGGGTTTGCTCATGCCCAGTGACCTCACTGGGTCCTCACCATCACCCAGTGAGAGTCGTCATAACATGCCTGCCGTGTAGACAAGGAAGCAGAGCTATGTTGGAGTCCAGGGCAAGCTGCCTAGATCCCCTCTCTCTCACAGGTCATGATGCTAGGCTCAGTGCCAGAATTACACGGCTACATTGACAAGTCACAGCTGACCGAGGACCTCAGGGGGGACCCTGGACTACTGCCACTCCAGGTGGCTGTGCCACCGCACAGTGAGTGGACCGGGTGCAGTGTCACCATATTCTCACTAGTTCATAGTTAACCCAGCGGAATTCTTTTCACATGACAGCACTGCCTTTTAAAATACATGCTCACTGAAGTCTCTTCCCCGAGAATGAGGAGATGGTCCCAGTAGACCTTAGTCATTGTAAAGAAGTAGCTTGAGTAATAACCCAGGGTGTGGCTTTCTGGGCTCAGAGAAGAAGAAGAAGAAAAAAACCTACCAAGCCCTATGTTGTTGTGATTTCAACACTCACAAGTCTCGTAACTAGGAGGTGGAGGCAGAGACCCTGAGCCAAGTATGACCCTGGGTGGCAGGGACATTTCCAAAGCCTTCCTGGTACATTTCTGAGGGAAGCCCGAGGTAGAGAAACTCCTGGGAAGGTATTTGCTGGCACACTGTGTCCACAGGGCTTGGGGGCCACTCTCTCCTTTCCAACAACAGTCATGGTATCAGCTTTCAGGGCTGCAGGCCGCAGGCTGTGTGCAGGATTCTGTGACTGTCTTCTCTCTTCTCCCAAGGCAATCGAAAGCTTTGCCCTGATGGTGAAGCAGACAGCCCAGATGCTGCAGACCTTTGGGACTGAGCTGGCGGAGACAGAACTGCCGAACGACGTCCAGTCAACCAGCCTGGTGCTCAGCGTTCACACAGAGAAGAAGGCGAAGGCGAAGGTGGGTACCATTCAGGGGCCCGGGTTCTGAGCAGGGGAATGTGATACTAGAGGCAAGATGTCAGGTGAGTTACCACACGGGAAGGCCAGGGGCAAGCAAGTCTCTGAGACGCTGGAGATACTGAGAACTGACCGTAACTGCTTTTCGAAGCTCCAGAAGTGAGCCCTGTTAAAACGTGTTGTGTCCGTGGGCGGCACCCCTCTGCCCAGAAACCCCAATGGGTTTCAGAGTCACTAAAACCAAGACCAGAGCAGTTACCGATGGCTGTGCACTGTGGGAGGTGGGGGGACGGGGAACAGTTCCAGTGTAACCAGACAGGGTCTCCACTCTGGTTCCTCTCACCAGTGACTGGTGAGGTTATGGTTGAATTTGCTGCTCCCAGCACCATTGTGCTACCAACTCACATGGCTCTCTAGGGCAGAGACACTCTCCATCACGTGCCGTAGATATCTGCATTACCGGTGGCGTTGACAGCGGTGTTTGGGTGGGTACTGTGTGTCTTAAGGGTGGTGCTCCATCTCTGCCATGTGTGTCACCCACTCCTTAGAAATGGATTTTTGCCTGTCCAGCAGGGCCAACTCCAGGAGAGGGGTGGTTAGAAAGCCTAGTTTCCAGTTTCCTTTTGACCTTATTCTCGTGTCCTGAGTGTCCTGTAACCCTAGCTTTGCGGCAGCAAGCAGGAGTGTGGCAGTTTATATATGTATATGATTTAATTCTTTGAGAATCTCATATATGTGTGCAGTATACTTATACAGTTGGCAGTTTGCAATGCACTCTATGGTCAGACAGAAGGGTCAGTTTGCACCCACAGGGCATCGTGCCCCCATCCCAGGCTGTCCCCACTTACTCAGCATTGAGACCTGAGCCCAGCTAGCTGGCTGCACTACAGGCCCTGTGTGCACTCTCTCTGCAGGAGGATCTTCAGTTGGTGCTGAAGGAGGGGAACAGCATCCTTGAGAGCCTCAGGGAGCCACTGGCGGAGAGCACGTCCCACAGCATGAACCAGGACCAGCTGGACAATCAGGCCACTGTGCAGAGGTAAGGCCTGCACCCTCCTGCCCTACCTTGCCCTTGCCTGACTTCTGCAGATACACAGCCATTGTGAAGGCATTAGACTAATACCCAAGGTTGTTGCAACAGATCCCAGCAGCTAGCCTTCTGGCTCATTTCCCTCTCGGGCTTGGAGTGGACCCCAGCAACCATGATAAAGGGGACGGGAATGGAGAGCAGACAGTCTCACAGACAGGAAAACGCTGGGCAAGCAGCAGCAGCCCCTTATACATATACTTATATGGCTCCTATATCCCCAGTGAGTCATTGTAGGCCAGAGAGCGGCTCAGGTACCTGTGTTCCAGCCTTGTGCATGCATCTTATGCTCGCAATAAAGGATCCTGTCTGTATTTCTCACTGGTTCCCTGTGTTTATAGCAGAGCACAGGACAGTGCCGTCAGTCAGTGTCTGTTGGTGCTTGTGGGCGCATATTTCGATGTGTGGCACTAAGGCCATCCCGATTTGAGCTGACATAGTTTTACTGGAGACTAAATGTCTGTGCCCTTCACAAAAGCCAGGATGCCTGCTCCTAGCTTCTTTTGTTAAAGTGTGGATTACCTGAGGAGAGGATTGAAGCTGGGCAGGATGTTTGGAGTTTCTTTCCTTATGCAATTTGGAAGTGGTCTTAAAGAGATGCTAATTCAGGGCCTACCTGACTGCTAGATGCAGATGTGACCAGAGCCCGAGGCACCTGGTTGCCTAGGCGACAGCCTTTGTGTGTTCCCGCTCATTTGGTATGGGTATATAAGTGTTTGGAGAATAAACGGAAGGAGAGACCTTTTCCATGATGACTGTGTGAGCTGTGTCTGCTTATTCCTCACGACTCCGTTCCAGCCAAGTTAGGAAGGTTGTGTTGGACCCACACGGGTTCCGACATAATGGCACCATAATGTATGGCTGACCACTGAACCCCAAGATTAAAGACAACTGGAACTGACCACTGAACCCCAAGATTAAAAACAACTGGAGCTGACCACAGAACCCCAAGACGAAGGCTGGAGGAAGAAGTAAGAAAAAGGAACGCAGTACTGACCGCCGAACTCCATGACCCTGGAGAAGGGACAACACGAGAGAGACGGTGAATGCTGTCTGCTAAACCCCAAGAGAAACCAGAGAATGGACGGAGGAGAATGTAAGGCTGATCCGCGCTCCCCAAAGAGCAAGGAAGAGATGACCAGATGTGAGGAACCCACGAGAGAAGAAATCGGTGGATGCGTGAGTAGTGACCACTCAGAACTAGAGATGTAGAATAGAGAAAGAAATGTAGAAAAGTGGGACAAAATTTAAATCGGGTATAAAAATTTGTAAATAAGTTAGATGGGGGATAAGGAAAAAGTATTCGGGTGTATATGTTGGTAAATCAGAATGGAGCAGAACAATGGCAGAGTTATTGAGAATCTGTAAGCCTTATAGATGCAGAATTGCAACTTTTATTGATTGCTAAATGAGTAGGAAAGGTAAAGGAAAAATTACTTTTGGCCCAAGAATCACCAAGTTGCTGCAGAGACTGAGGTGCCACGTGCTCACAGTAGCCAGTTAATCTAACCCACCTGTAAGTGAAAGACCCTCGGAGTGAGTGTCTTCCCTCTGAGGAAACCCTTCCCAAGGATCAACGAGACCACCAGTGCGGATGCAAACAGCAAGAGGTTTATTCAGATACACAGGTACCTGGGGCGACAAAGTCTCTCGGAGGACTTGCGCGCCTACAGGCTAGGGTGAGGTCCTTTTATAGGGGAGAGGACAGCACAAAGCAATTTACAGAAGCAGATGCGTGATTATTGGTCTTGATTAGAATGGGGCAGGGGGCACGAGGGTTCTTCCTTTCCCAGAATTGATGATAAGACATTCTGTGTCCTTTTGGTTCCTCCCTGCATAAATGTATGGTGACAGACAGTAAATGTATGGTGACAGACATCCTGTTTTCTCTTGGTTCCCAACATAGATGTGTGTCACAAATAGCCTGTTTTGTAGCCAGAGGCCCTGACCTCATATATATCCTGCTCTGCAGCCAGACGCCCTGACCTCACTCTGCACTTACATTTGTTTGTCAAGGGCCTTGTGTAATGATGTTACAGCAGTTAAGCTGGGGTCCCTCATAGGGGGAATTGTTTCTTTTGTAAACTGCTGATATTTTAAGTTTGACGTATGTGCTAACTATAGACAGGATGTTCTCATGAGAGCCTGCTAGCTGCAGGTTTTGAGGAGCGGGGGTGTCTGCAGGGTCCTTCATAAGTAAAAGGCAAGGAGGAGCAAAAGTAAGTTCAGAGAGCAAATTTAACCTCACACAGTCTATAGAACAGGAGAGAATTCAAAAATTCTCCTAATTTTATGATTTACAAGTTAAAATAAAAAGATAGTTAAAAATCCGCCCGCCAGAGCTCAGGAAGGCAGTCTAACAGAGAAAGAGAGCCTGTGTCCTACCCCCTGCCATGCAGTGCAGCTTCAACTGAAAGAAAAAAGCCAGGTTTATATTAAGGTGGCCTCTGAGATAAGCAGGTTAAAATGCTTGTTTTTCATTTCACAATTTTGCCTTTTCATCAAAAGTCTGCTGTTTGTAGACAAGTGAATTCGTATTCAAGGTGGATTGATTTCAGTACTGTGGCTGTAGTAAAGTTTGAAGTCAGAGATTGTGATGCATTCAGAAGTTCCTTGATTGTACAGGATTTTAAGATTGTTCAGGCTAGCCTGAGTTTTTGTCTTTTCTCATAAGGTTGAGGATTGTTTTTTCAAAGTCTAAAGAATTTTGTTACAAGTTTAATGGGTATTTGCATTAGATCTATGGATTGCTTTCAGTATTTTGCTATGTTGGTGCTGTTTTTACAAGAGAATAGGAGATCTTTCCATTTTCTGATGGCTTAAGTTTCTTCAGAGATTTAAAAGTTCTTGTTATACAGGTTTTCTGTTTGTATGGTCAGAGTTACTCAAAGATATTAGTGGTATTTGTGGCTATCTTATCATGTGTGTAGAAGAGACACATTTGAGTTATTTTCAGATTCTGTGTATGATAAAGTAATTCTGCTGTGAACATGGTTGAGCTCAATTCTTGTTCACTCTCTCAATGCATAATAATTGTTTATTACATCTCATTTCAGACTACAAAATCATAAGTCTCATATTTTAAGCTGGTATGTACCTTTAAATCTCTTAAACTGTTTTTTACCATTGTCAGTTCTGGCATTAACCTTCCATTGCCAGAAGTTTCTTCTTTCTGCCCTTTTGCAAATGTGGACCTTACCTGTTAAGAGCCAGTATACTGCAGCTATATTTAATCCAGCCCTCAACTGCTCAGAGATCTGGGGAATGTGATGTTTAAGTATTTAATTATTAAAAACTTTTCACAACAACAAAAAGAGACAGGTTGGCTCCTAGCAGCAGCTCTCCCTCCAAAGGAGACAGACACATGCAGAACAACGTCCTTCTGCATTTCGCTTTGACTGCAGAGCGCTAACCATTGGGCAAACCTGCCTTTCATCTAAACTAGAGATCTCTAGACGTGGACAGAATCGCTGGAATCGACAGCCTAGCTGCTCAGGTCAAGGTAGGCCTGTCTTCCTACAGATTTCTTAGCCCACAGGATCTTCTGGAGCCTGGCAGGCCCTGCGCTAAACAGCAAAGCTCAAGTACAACCTCCAGCGACCATGGAGGACCCCAAAAAGAGTAGCTCTGAGTGCCAACCAAGTAAGTTCTCTGTCATTTTTTTAATCAGTAACTCACGTAAAATCTTATATTTCTCAAAGATCTCTGACAGTTTGACAGCTGAGAGGTTTTGTCAGGTTGAGGTTTTTGTAAGGTGACCTCACCAAACAAATTTCAAATCAAATTTATCTCTTATGCTACAGTCATTATATGTCCTAAAACTTCTGTTTTCACAAACCCAAGGAGTTCTCTTGAGTTCCAGGGAGCTGAATTAAAAACAGGTCAGATACCCCTCAATTCCCTGGTCCTAAAAATTTTTTTTAACCTTAATTTAACTCTCTTCTTTGTCCTGCCAATACCTTAGGCCATGCCACAAAACACCGTCAAAAGCAAAGGGACCAGCGACGCCAGGATGCTCCCAGCCTTCTCTCGCGCTCCCCCCCCAAGACAACGCCCACAAATCAGCAGGAAGCAGTCTTGAGAATTCGTCGTCCCAATTCCTTCAAACTGGATCATCTAATTTGTTTTTTTTATTAAAAACAAGAGGTGCATATGTTATTCTTTGGTCCCGCCCTAGCCACGCCCACGCCCTTTAACCTCCGAATTCCGCCTGAGATCCCCCCCTCTGCCATCTTTCCCATGTGCACACAGGCCTCCCTCTCTGTCTCTCTCTCTATCTCTATCTCTTTCTCTTTCTCTCTCCCTCTCTCCCTCTCTTCTCTCCCTCAATAAAATGCCTTATACTTATTTTCTGTGTTCATGCCTCTGTTTCTCCGCCACCGGCTGCAAAGCGCGTGCCCCCCGCTGGTGAGAACCTGCCGCCGTTTCACCAGCCTGCCTCGGTAATCATTTTTAGAACAACAATGACCAGTGGTGCTAAATACATCGGTAATGACCGAAAGGAATATGAATTTATGATAAAGAAAGTTATGAAATTATAAACAATTGGAGAGCTGGTACTGACTGGCTAAACATAAAATTATGAACAATTGGAGAGCTGGTACTGACTGGCTAAACATGAAATTATGAATAATTGGAGAGCTGGTACTGACCGGCTAAATATAAAATTATCAATAATTGGAAAGGCTGGTTTTGACTGGCAAAACACAAAAGTATGAAAATTGGAAGAGCTGGTTTTGACCGGCTAAACATGAAATTACGGTATTAGAAATTTAAAGATCGGTATTGACCGATAATGATGTGGAAAAATCATGATTGTGAGTGAGTTGCTGCGATTGACAGTTGGCTGAAAGAGGTTGCGACAATGAATGTTGAGAGTTGATACGCATGCTGAGAAAGTAAACTCTGAATGATGTTCTGTACCAGTGGAAGAAACATTTTCAACTCAGGTGATTCTACTCTCCTTTAAGATAGGAGAATATAGTCTTTGGGAGCATAATTATACATAAAGCTT
The DNA here is from genome assembly GCA_963919715.1 of Microtus obscurus. Classification (NCBI taxonomy): domain Eukaryota; kingdom Metazoa; phylum Chordata; class Mammalia; order Rodentia; family Cricetidae; genus Microtus; species Microtus obscurus. Next base: position 116,062 of record CAWTZC010000618.1, read on the forward strand.
TGTGATGCATCCTGACAAGATATGGCTGATACACAGGGCCTAAAATACTTATTTCTCTCCACTAATCTCTTCTCTTTACAGAGGTCGGCAGTCAATGACAGGTTTGAAGCTTCTTCCCCCCAGATGCCTAAGACAGGGGCTTGCATAAAAGATGCCTGTTCTGATGATGGGAAAATTTGGGTAAATGAAGAGGACTTTGCCCAAGGCAGACGCGATGTTATCTGTCCTGTTGCAGAAGCACAGGGTTTATTAAATTTAATAAGAGAGAGTGGATTGTGGGCACATATTTCGAGATTACACAAAAACCATTGCCCTGGTTTGAGCTGATTACCTAGCTTTGGAGAGAAGCTGTCTCTGCCCTTAATAAAAGCCAGGATGCCTGCTCCTAGCTTCTTTTGTTAAAATGTGGATTACCTGAGAAGAGGTGTTTGGCTGAAACTGGTCAGGATGTTTTTGGGTTTCTTTCCTTATGCAATTTGGAAGTTTGTCTTATAGAGATGCTAATTCAGGGCCTACCTAACTGCTAGATGCAGATGTGACCAGAGCCCGAGGCACCTGGTTGCCTAGGCGACAGCCTTTGTGTGTTCCCGCTCATTTGGTATGGGTATATAAGTGTTTGGAGAATAAACGGAAGGAGAGACCTTTTCCATGATGACTGTGTGAGCTGTGTCTGCTTATTCCTCACAACTCCATTCCAGCCAAGTTAGGAAGTTTGTGTTGGACCCACACGGGCTCCGACATGTGACATATGTTTCCATGAGTGCAAATGTCAGGTCAGTGCCAAGTGTCTATCACTGTCCACATATTTTTTTGAGATAGGGTCCCTTTACTGATTCAGCTAGATGGTCTGGAGCAGAGTTCTACCTGTCTCTGTGCTCCTAGAGTGAGGATTACAGACACAGGGCTGTGCCTGGTTTTTACCTTTCCAGCCCTTTTTCTTTCTTTTATTTTTTTATTTTATTTTATTTATTTATTTATTTATTATGTATACAATATTCTGTCTGTGTGTATGCTTGCAGCCAGAAGAGGGCACCAGACCTCGTTACAGATGGTTGTGAGCCACCATGTGGTTGCTGGGAATTGAACTCAGGACCTTTGGAAGAGCAGGCAATGCTCTTAACCTCTGAGCCATCTCTCCAGCCCTCTTTTATTTTTTTAAACACACTATCTTTTTTCAGTTTACATACCAATCCCTGTTCCCACTCCCTCCCTCCTCCCATTCCCTTCACCTTAGTCCCCCCACATCTCCATCCAATCCTCAGAGAGAGTAGGGCACATTGCTTTGAGGAAGGTCCAAGGCCCTCCCTACTATATTTAGGCTGAGCAAGGTATCCATCCAAAGAGAATAGGTTCCCCCCCCCCCAAAAAAAAACAGTACAAGCAGTAGGGATAAATCCTAGTGCCATTGCCAGTGACCCTGTAGTCTGCCCCAGCCATACAACTGCCACCCACATTCAGAGGCTCTAGTTTATTCCTATGCTGATTCCTTCCCTGTCTGGCTGGAGTTGGTGAGCTCCCATTAGCTCAGGTAGACTGTTTCAGTGGGTGTCCCCATCATGGCTTTGACCTCTTTGCTCATATTCTCACTCCTCCCACTCTTCAACTGGACTTTTGGAGCTCAGCCCAGTGCTCTGCTGCAGGTCTCTGCCTGTTTCTATCAGTTGATTGATGAAGGTTCTATGGTGACATTTAAGATAGTCATCAATCTGACTACAGGTCAGTTTGGGTACCCTCTCCATTATTGCTTAGGGTCTTTGCTGGGGTCATCCTTGTGGATTCCTGGAAATTTCTCTACAGCCAGGTCTCTTGCTATTCCCTTGATGGCTCCCTCACTCAAAATATCTCTTTTTTTCTCTCCTCTACTATACCGTTCCCTCAACTTCTTTTCCCCCTCCCTTTCTTCCCTTTTCCTCTTCCCCCCTCCCTTCTCCCACCACACCCATTCTCCCAATTTTGTCAGGAGATCTTGTCTATCTATTTTGCCTTCCCGGGGGGGGGGGGGGAATCTATATATGTTTTTCTTAGGGTTCACCTTGTTACTTAGCTTCTCTAGGGTCATGAACTATAGGCTTGTTATCCTTTGCTTTACAGCTAGTATCCATGTTCATCTTTCTGGTTCTGTCTGGGTTACCTCACCCAGGATGGTTTTACTGAGTGTATTTATCAGCTGTAGAAGTTCCCTGGTAAAGTTTCTGGGGGTCACTTATGTATATACTATCATATCATCTGAAAATAGTGAAAATTTGACTTCTCCCTTTCCAATTTGAATCCTCTTGATCTCTTTTTGTTGTCTTAGTGCACTAGCCAGAACTTCAAGAACTATGTTGAATGGATATGGAGAGAGTGGACAGCCTTGCCTTGTTCCTAATTCTAGTGGAATCACTTTGACTTTCTCACCATTTAATTTGATGGTGGCTGTCGGCTTGCTGTATGTTGCTTTTATTATGTTTAGATATGTTCCTTGTATTCCTGATCTCTCCAAGACCTTTATCATGAAGGGGTGTTGGATTTTGTCAAATGCTTTTCCGTTTCTAATGAGATGACCATGTGTTTTTCTTCTTTCAGTTTGTTTATATGGTAGATTACATGGATAGATTTTCATATGTTGAACCATCCCTGCATCTGTGGGATAAAGCCAACTTGATCATGGTGGATGATTTTTTTGATTCGGTTTGCCAGTATTTTATTGAGTATTTTTGCATCTATGTTCATGAGTGAGATAGGTCTATAATTGTCTTTCTTGGTTGAGTCTTTTTGTGGTTTTAGTATCAGGGTAACTATAGCCTCATAAAAAGAGTTTGTTTATGTTCATTCTGTTTCTATTATGTGGAACACTTTGAGGAGTATAGGTATTAGCTATTCTTTGAAGTTCTGGTAGACTTCTGCACTGAAACCATCTGGCCCTGGCCTTTTTTCAGAGGTTTCTTTCTTTTTTTTTCCTTTTGAAAATTTAATTATTAATAAATAATAAATACAATGTTCTGCTTTCATTTATGCCTGCAGGTCGGAAGATGGTATGAGATCTCATTACAGATGGTTGTGAGCCACCATGTGGTTGCTGGGAATTGAACTCAGGACCTCTGGAAGAGCAGCCAGTGCTCTTAACCACTGAGCTATCTCTCCAGTCCTCTTTTGATATAGTATTATATAGGCTAGGGTGGCCTAGAACTCAATAAATAGCCAAGGCTGACCTTGAATTCCTGATTGTTCTACTTCTACCTCCCAAGTGCTGGGACGGAAGGTGTGTGCCAGAACACCTAACCAAACCTTTTGTTTAAAGGGTTTTTATGTTTTGTTTTTAAGACAAACTCTCATTACATACATGTGGCTAGCCTGAAACTCACACATAGCCTCAAACTTACAAGGTTCTCCTGCACCTACCTTTTGAGTGTTGAAATCAAAGATTTATACCACTGTGCCCAGCTAGCTTGAAATTTTTAATGCTTTCAGTTCTTTTGGAACATGATTTTGGAAAAGACTTAACTAACAAAATTTTACCTCATTGCTAACATTTTTGTGTGTTGTTAGGTACTTGCAATTTTGTCAGAAATCCCTAAAAGAATCCAAAGTGCTTTAAAAGTTGCAGAAGTATCCAGACACGTTCTTAGTCAGTTTCTGAAGCAGGAAACTCCTCTCTTCAGCTCCATCACCAGCCATTTGCTGACTGCACAGCCCTGGATGGACGACCTCGGTGCCATGATCAGCCAGATAGAAGAGATCGAGCAGCATCTCACGTACCTTAAGTGGGTTTCCCAGATCGACGAGCTAAGGTAAGTGGGCATTATTCTCATAATTATTGCTTCCTTTGAGCCTCTGTCTCAGAGAGTATGTGTATGCTGTTAAATAATCGAGTTAATTAAAGATTATAATTTTTATTATTTGTTAGGAAAATGGCATTATGGTAATGAGTAGTCTGCTCTGTTGTGAATGAACATAAACTTTTCAGGGAGCTTAATTTGTGTTTGAAAGAAAGTACTCTAAATAAGTTAAAAATTTAAGGCTATGCATGCCTTTAATCCCTGTACTTGGGAGGTGAGGCAGGTGGATCTCTGTGAGTTCCTGTCTGGTCTACAGAATGAGTTCTAGGACAGCCAAGACTACACAGAGAAACCCTGCCTTGAAAAACCAAAAAAATTAAAAAGTTAAAAGAAATTAAGGCTCAAGCAATTGTGTTTTGAACACATGGTCAAAACTACTGTTTCTTTTCTTATCACTGTATGCATATGGTGCGCATAATATACATGCAGGCAAAGCACTCATAAACATAAAATAAGAATAAATAAATAATTGGCTGTATGGTGGTATTTTAAACCTTTAATTCCAACACTTAGGAGGCAGAGACAGGCAAAGCTCTGTAAATTCGAGGCCAGCCTGGTCCATAGTGTGAGTTTTCAGGACAGCCAAGGCTACATAAATCCTGTCTTGAAAAACCAAAACTATCAATCAACCAATCAATCAATCCTGTCTCTAGAAACCAAAATAATAAGTAAAGGAATGAATAAATGAATACATAAATAAATGCTTAAAAAAGAACTGTGAGCCTAACATATAATCCCCACCTTGGGACTGAAGCAGGAAGATTGCTGCATGTTTTGGGTCAGCTTTGTTGACATAGTGACTTGCAGAAAACCCAGGATACTTACCTGATTTCCAAAACAACAGCAAGCAAAAATAACTACATAATTTGGCCAATGTGATGGTTCAAACATGACATTTTAGTTTTGGGGAGGCCAAGGCAGAAGGATAGCAAGTTCACTTCAAGAGCAGCTTAGGGCTTCATGGCCAGACCTTGCCTAAAAACAAACAGACAAATACCCACCCCCAAACAATGCACTATTTTTAGATGAAGAATAGAGTGAAATACCTATGAATAGGGAAAAATAAGAAAGTTATTTTGATAAAAAGAGAAATAAAGTTCCCATCTGTTTTGTGAACATCACAGGTTGATTATATCTGGTAAGAGCAACGTTTCTGCCTAAATGGGAAGATTATTCTGCTTCACAGTATGGTCTCCACCCCTTCCAAATTATACATTGGTTGTTTTTGTTTATTTTATTTTTATTATTATTATTGCTTTTTTGAGACAGGTTTCTCTGTGTAGCTTTTGTGCCTGTAGACCAGGTTGGCCTCCAACTCAGAAATCTGTCTACCTCTGCTTCTCGAGTGCTGGCTTGAAAGGCATGCACCACCACCACCTGATGCTTTTTATTTTTAAGACAGAGCCTTACTATTTAATCCTGACTTCTTGGAACTTATTATGTAGACCAGGCTTCTGCTTTGTCTTACAGTGATAACATTCAGCAATACCTGATGACCAATAATGTGCCAGAGGCAGCCTCTATCCTAGTCACCATGACAGAAGTTGACATCAAGCTTCAGGAGTCATCTTGTGCTCATCTTCTTAGTTTCGTGAGAGTGACAGTTAAATTCTGGCATAAAATTCTCAATGACAAGCTTACCAGGTAGGAAATATCTCGTGGTAATTGTTTTCTGATGGATATTTGGTAATTTAATAGCATCATATGAAATAATATTTCTTTTCTGTTACAGTGATTTTGAGGAAATTTTAGCACAGCTTCATTGGCCATTCATCACACACACCCAGTCTCAGACTGTTGGCATAAGCCAGCCTGCTGGTGTGCCTGAGGTGTATGGTACCCTGGAGACCCTGTTTTGTCAACTGTTGAAACTTCAAGCCTCGTATCTTTGTTGGAGTGGAAAACTTAATAAAACTTCTTCCTGTAGTAGATTTGTGGCTAGTGATTAAAGCATTCTGGGCAAGTGACAGAGTGGTAGAGTATGAGGAGGCAGTGGAATTATCTCCAGTACCAGGGGAAAGTTTTCAGAATGTCCATAAGCCAAATCGAGGGTCCTGGGTTAGACTTGATATGCTTGTTGGAGAATATATATTCTCTTTAAAAAATGAATTTTCTGGGAGTGGGAGGGCTGCAAAAAAAGAATTCTGAGATCAATAACTGTCTTAGCCAGTGTTCTTTTGCTGTGAAGAGACACCATGGCCACAGGAAGTCTTATAAAGGAAAACCTTTAGTTGGGTCTGACTTAGTTTCAGAGGTGTAGTCCATTGTTGTCATGGCAGGAAACATGGTGCTTGAGAAGGAGCTGAGACAGCAGGAAGAGAGAGCGGTTGAAACCCCCAAAGCCCACCCCTAGTGACATACTTCCTCCAAGGCTACAGCTATTCCAGTAAGGCCACACACCTAATCCCTGTCAAATTGTGTCCCTTCCTAATGACCAAACATTTAAATATTTGAGCCTGTGTTGGCCATTCTTATTCAAACCACCACAGTAAGTTGTCAATGTTGGCATTACAGGTCTTTTAGAACAATAAAACAAATAGGCAATAGGAAAAAAAAACCTTAGAAAGTATTAATCAAATGATTGTGTAAGTTGATTTTCTTACCATTGATTGATTCTAAAAACCTTTTATATTTTCATTTATTTTTTATTTTGTGAGTATAAATGCTTTGCCAGTATCTGTGTATCATGTGCATGCCTTGTGACTGTTGAAGTCAGAAGAGTACATCAGATCCCCTGATGCTATGGTTAAGGATGTGGGTGCTGGGAATCCAGCCTGGATTCTCTGCAAGAGCAGCAAGTGTTCTCTCTCCCTCCCTCCCTCTCTCCCTCCCTCCCCCACCCCCCTCTTTGGTTTTCCGAGACAAGGTTTCTCTATAGCTTTGGAGCCTGTCCTGGAACTAGCTCTGTAGATCAGGCTGTCCTTGAACTCACAGAGATCCTCCTGCCACTTCTTCCCGAGTGCTGGGATTAAAGGCATGCACCATCACTGCCTGGCTGCAACAAATGTTCTTAACCATTGGGTCATGTCTTCAGTCCCATAAACATTTTTAGGTTTAAATTCAATATAAAGTTAGATTTAGCAAAATGTATTAAACCTTTTGCTAAGTATTAATATATTTGATGGAAATTTTTTGTGTGTGTATGTATGTGTGTACACTTAGGTGTATATATGTGATTTTGATTCTTTTTCCTTGACTTGACTGTGCCAGAGATGAATTATTAACTGAGCCAAAACAACTCCCAGAAAAATATTCTCTTCCTGCATGCCCTTCTGTGATCCTGCCCATCCAGATCATGCTGACTCCCCTTCAGAAGAGATTCAGGTACCACTTCAGAGGAAGCCGGCAGACGAACGTCATCAGCAAGGTGCGCTTCTCTATTTCCTCTTTTCTTTTCTTTTTGAGATGATCCGAGAAGAACCCCAGACTGGCCCCAAACTGAGCTCCCTCTGCATCTGCCTCCTGAGCACTGGGATTACATGCATGTGTCACGATATCCCTTTGCTGTGTTTTCATTAAATGTTACCTGTGCCAGGGTGTTTAAGTTAAAAACTGGTCTCTCTACATGTTTCTGTTTTCCCTAAAAGGCTAAATACCTGCCTCATGACTGCCCTTTATAGCCTTCACACGTTGTCAGAATTGCTGTTCTCTTTGGGACATTGATCAATTTCTCACATTTACATTGGGCAAGCAGACTTTACAACCAGATCTATGCCCAGTCTTCACTGTACAGACTGCTTCTGTAGATGCATAGAGTAAATAACTGTGAGTTCCACAAGATATTCATTGGCTGATGAATAGACAGGCCAGTGCCAAAGTGACTCAAAGCTGCAGAAGAGACATCATGGCAGTAAGTGATGGAATAATTTAAAGGAAATTGTTAGCAGCATTTGAACTGAGGGACCACATCAGTGTATCCTGTTGGTGCTTTTCTGTAATTATAATCTACAAGGATGAGGGCACTGTCTTGTTTATTCTTGATGTTTGCTGCAGCCAATGCAGCACATGGAGCAGGGTTCCAGGTTCACCATATCATATGAATGAACTTAGTGTTTGTACTTTATGGGTTTCCTTTTTGGATAGAGTGTTGTTGGAATAGCAGAATAATTTAGTACTCAGTAGTAAATGAGGCAAAACATAAACCGAACATGTAGAAAGGCAATAATATAATTTGGTGTAAGAAAATTTTGAGTTGTGTTGGCTTAATTTAAAAGTGTGATCCTAATGAAGTTAGTGCACTGTCACTAGACCTAAAATGAGACAATCCTTGAGATTAGATGCTGCCCTTATTTGTATGTCCAACCTTTAGAACACCATAGGCATTATCAGCATTTGTTTTCTTAGTGCTGGGGACTGAACTCAGGGCCTTGCACATGCTAGGCAAGTCTTCTATCCCCGAGTTATACCCCCAGCTTAGTATATGTTTTTGAGTTCTTGTCTAGAAAAACTTGAGATGTTTGCAGAATCCTTTCTAAAGACAATTTAAAGTGCTTTATGTGGGGCTGGTGAGGTGGCCTAGTGGGTGAAGCCATACAAACCTCCACGCCTGGCAGCAGGAGTTTGATCCCCAGGACCCACACTGTGGCAAGAGAGACTACTAAGGTTGTCTTTTGAGTGCCACTGTACACTGTGTCTCTGTGTACCCCCATACACACAAGTGCAAATGTGCATATCTACACAGAGGAAAAATGTAATATAAATTTTAAATTCTTGGTACATTTTAAGGCTTGGATATATTTTTAATGTAGACCAGCTGACTTTCCCCTTTTATGTTTTGAAAAGAGAAAGCTGAAGCACATCATGTTTAAAACTTATCTGGGGATGTAGCTCATTCTAAGTATTTAGCATGCTTGCCTAGCTCACATGAAGACCTAGGTTTACTCCCCAGCACCAAATAAACCACAAGAAATCCTCAAACGAGGGATCCGGGTGCCAGGAGGGCCATCGCTGGGGTGAGTGAGTTTCTGGCCGCGGCGGCAGCCCGGGACAGGGAGCTCAGACGTTCCCCACCCCTCCTGCACTCCCTGGTCAGTCTGCGGGGGCTGTACTCCTTGATACCTCTTCTCCATTCCTGTCCCACCCACCTTGCATCCAAGGCCCTCCCCCACTACCTCTGACCCCCCTCCCCTCTTTGAACCACACAACAGCTCCCAGCTCAGCCTGTTTGGGCGCTGGGACAGGGTCCGAATTGGGAGGGCATTCGGGAGGGTGGTGGCTCCTTTGTCTAGGTGGCTGGCCTGCACCAAGCGGGCCGGCCCTTTGTTCGCAGGACACCCAGGCAGCGGGGAGATCGGATCCGGGTGCCAGGAGGGCCATCGCTGGGGTGAGTGAGTTTCTGGCCGCGGCGGCAGCCCGGGACAGGGAGCTCAGACGTTCCCCACCCCTCCTGCACTCCCTGGTCAGTCTGTGGGGGCTGTACTCCTTGATACCTCTTCTCCATTCCTGTCCCACCCACCTTGCATCCAAGGCCCTCCCCCACTACCTCTGACCCCCCTCCCCTCTTTGAACCACACAACAGCTCCCAGCTCAGCCTGTTTGGGCGCTGGGACAGGGTTCGAATTGGGGGGGCATTCGGGTGGGTGGTGGCTCCTTTATCTAGGTGGCCTGCCTGCACCAAGCAGGGTCGTCCCTTTGTTCGAGAGACACCCTAGCAGCAGGGAGACCAGATCCGGGTGCCAGGAGAGACATCACTGGGGGTGGTGCTGAGGAGTCCCATCTGGGTGGTTGTCCATGTTTGGGTACTGAGGAGTTCAAGCTCAGCAGGACGGTCCCTGCTTCTACACTGAAGAGATACACCCAGAGACTCAGGCACAGCAAAGACAGGACCAAGACACCAGGCCTCTCTTGGCTTCATTTGAAAGAGGAGATGGGAAGGCGCCAATGCAAGAATTCCTCCAACAACCTGAAAGGCAACATGACATCACCAGAACCCAGGGATCCTGAAATAAGAAGAATTGTACACCTTACTCCAGAAGAAGTAGAAGAAATCGACTCAAAAATGAATTATTTGAAAATAATAGAAGACCTTAAACAGGAGGTGAAAAACTGCCATAAACAATTAGAGATTACAAACAAAAAGGTAGAGGAAATGAATAAATCGCTCAAAGATACCCAAGAAAACCAAGAGAAACAAGAAAATGCAATTAAACAGGTAAGGGAAATGGTTCAAGACCTGAAGAATGAAATGGAAGTAATGAAGAAAACTCAAACCGAGGGAAGGTTGGAGATCGAAAATCTGGGTAAACGAACAGGAACTACAGAGACAAGTACTACCAACAGATTACAAGAGTTAGAAGAAAGAATGTCAGACACTGAAGATACCATAGAGAAAATTAACACACTGATCAAAGAAAACAGCAAAACTAACAAATTCTCATCACAAAACATTCAGGAAATATGGGACACAATAAAAAGACCAAACCTAAGAATAATTGGGATAGAAGAAGGAGAGGAAGTACAGCTCAATGGTTCAGAAAATATATTTAATAAAATTATAGAAGAAAACTTTCCCAACCTAAAGAAAGATATTCCTTTGAAGGTTCAAGAAGCATACAGAACACCGAATAGACTGGACCAAAAAAAAAACATCTCCTCGCCATATAATAATCAGAACACAAAACATACAGAATAAAGAAAGAATATTAAGAGCTGCAAAGGAAAAAGGTCAAGTTACTTATAAAGGTAAACCTATCAGACTTACACCTGACTACTCTATGGAAACCATGAAAGCCAGAAGGTCATGGATAGATATACTGCAGAAGCTAAGAGAACATGGATGCAAGCCCAGACTACTATACCCAGCCAAGCTTTCATTCACTATAAATGGAGAAAACAAAATTTTCCAGGATAAAAACAAATTTAAACAATTCGTAGCCACAAATCCAGCCTTACAGAAAGTAATAGAAGGAAAATCACAAACCAAGGAGACCAACAATGACCACAATAACTCAAACATCTAGACACCCTTCACCAGCACAACTAAAAGAAGGCAAACACACAAACTCTATGACTAAAAAAGTGACCGGAGTTAGCAACCACTGGTCATTAATATCCCTTAATGTCAATGGACTCAACTCACCTATAAAAAGGCACAGGCTAAGAGATTGGATACGCAAACAGGATCCAACATTCTGCTGTTTACAAGAAACACACCTCAACCACAAAGACAGGCACCTACTTAGAGTAAAGGGATGGGAAAAGGTTTATCAAGCAAATGGACCTAAGAAACAAGCAGGTGTGGCCATACTAATTTCTAACAAAGTTGACTTCAAACTTAAATCAATCAGAAGAGATGGAGAGGGATATTTTATACTCATAACAGGTACAATTGATCAGGATGAGGTCTCAATCCTGAATATCTATGCCCCCTAATATAAAAGCACCCACATATGTAAAAGAAACACTACTAAAACTCAAGGCTGCCATCAAACCGCACACACTAATAGTAGGAGATCTCAACACTCCTCTTTCACCAATGGACAGGTCAACCAGACAGAAACCTAACAGAGAAATAAGAGAATTAATGGAGGTATTGAATCAAATGGACTTAACAGACATCTATAGAACATTCCACCCAAATAGGAAAGAATATACCTTCTTCTCTGCAGCTCATGGAACCTTCTCGAAAATTGACCACATCCTCGGTAACAAAGCAAACTTCCACAGTTACAAAAAAATATCCATAACCACCTGTGTCTTATCAGATCACCACGGACTAAAGTTAGAATTCAACAACAATGCTACCCCCAGAAAGCCTACAAACTCATGGAAACTGAATAGTCATCTATTGACCCACACCTGGATCAAAGAAGAAATAAAGAAAGAAATTAAAGTCTTCCTTGAATTCAATGAAAATAAAGAATCAACATACTCAAACTTATGGGACACTTTGAAAGCAGTCCTAAGGGGAAAGTTCATAGCCCTTAGTGCCCACTTAAAGAAAACAGAGAAAGCATACATTGGAGACTTAACAGCCCATCTGAAAGCTCTAGAAAAAAAAGAAGCAGACTCACCTAGGAGGAGTAGAAGACTGGAAATAGTCAAACTGAGGGCTGAAATCAACAAAATAGAAACACAGAAAACAATCCAAAGAATCAATGAAACAAAAAGCTGGTTCCTGGAAAAAATCAACAAAATTGATAAACCTCTATCCAAACTAATCAAACAGCAGAGAGAGAATTTGCAAATTAATAAGATCAGAAATGAAAAGGGGGACATAACCACAGACATAGAGGAAATTCAGAGAATCATTAGATCTTACTACAAAAGCCTGTATGCCACAAAACTGGATAATGTAAAAGAAATGGACACTTTTTTAGATAAATACCATATACCAAAGTTAAATCAGGACCAGGTGAACAATCTAAATAGACCTGTCAGTCGCGAAGAATTAGAAGCTGTTATCAAAAACCTCCCCACCAAAAAAAGCCCAGGACCAGACGGTTTCAATGCGGAATTCTACCAGAATTTCCAAGAAGACCTAATACCTATACTCCTTAAGGTATTTCACAATATAGAAACAGAAGAGTCATTGCCAAATTCCTTTTATGAAGCTACCGTCACTCTGATACCAAAACCACACAAAGACTCAACCAAGAAAGAGAATTACAGGCCAATCTCACTCATGAACATTGACGCAAAAATCCTCAACAAAATACTGGCAAACCGTATCCAAGAACACATTAGAAAAATTATCCATTATGATCAAGTAGGCTTCATCCCAGAGATGCAAGGCTGGTTCAACATACGAAAATCTATCAATGTAATCCATCATATAAATAAACTGAAAGAAAAAAACCATATGATCATTTCATTAGATGCTGAAAAAGCTTTTGACAAAATTCAACATCCCTTTATGATAAAAGTCTTGGAGAGATTAGGGATACAAGGGTCATACCTAAATATAATAAAAGCTATTTACAGCAAACCGACAGCTAACATCAAACTAAATGGAGAGAAACTCAAAGCCATCCCACTTAAATCGGGAACATGACAAGGCTGTCCACTCTCTCCATACCTCTTCAATATAGTGCTTGAAGTTTTAGCAATAGCAATAAGACAACATAAGGGGATCAAGGGGATTCGAATTGGAAAGGAAGAGGTTAAACTTTCGTTATTTGCAGATGATATGATAGTGTACATAAGCGACCCCAAAAACTCCACCAAAGAACTCCTACAGCTGATAAACACCTTTAGTAATGTGGCAGGATACAAGATCAACTCCAAAAAATCAGTTGCCCTCCTATACACAAAGGATATGGAAGCAGAGAGGGAAATCAGAGAAGCATCACCTTTCACGATAGCCACAAACAGCATAAAATGTCTCGGGGTAACTCTAGCCAAAGAAGTGAAGGATCTATTTGACAAGAACTTTAAGGCATTGAAGAAAGAAATTGAAGAGGATACCAGAAAATGGAAGGATCTCCCTTGCTCGTGGATTGGGAGGATCAACATAGTAAAAATGGCAATCCTACCAAAGGCAATTTATAGATTCAATGCAATCCCCATCAAGATCCCATTAAAATTCTTCACTGATCTTGAAAGGACAATAATCAACTTTATATGGAATGACAAAAGGCCCCGGATAGCCAAAGCAATCTTATACAATAGGGGTACTTCTGGAGGCATTACCATCCCTGACTTTAAACTCTATTACAGAGCTACAGTAATGAAAACAGTGTGGTATTGGCATAAAAATAGAGAAGTTGACCAATGGAATCGTGTAGAAGACCCGGATCTTAACCCACAAACCTATGAACACCTCATTTTCGATAAAGGTGCTAAAAGTATACAATGGAAGAAAGAAAGCATCTTCAACAAATGGTGCTTGGACAACTGGATGTCAACCTGTAGAAGAATGAAAATAGACCCATACCTATCACCATGCACAAAACTCAAGTCCAAATGGATCAAAGACCTCAATATCAATCTGAACACACTGAACCTGATAGAAGAGAAAGTGGGAAGTACACTACAACAGATGGGCACAGGCGATCGCTTCCTAGGTATAACCCCAGCAGCACAGTCATTAAGGGCAACATTGAATAAATGGGACCTACTGAAACTGAGAAGCTTCTGTAAAGCAAAAGACAATGTCACTAAGACAAAAAGGCAACCCACTGACTGGGAGAAGATCTTCACCAACCCCGCAACAGACAAAGGTCTGATCTCCAAAATATATAAAGAACTCAAGAAACTAGATTTTAAAATGCTAATTAACCCAATTAAAAAATGGGGCACTGATCTGAAGAGAGAATTCTCAACAGAAGAAGTTCAAATGGCCAAAAGGCACTTAAGGTCATGCTCAGCCTCCTTAGGGATCAGGGAAATGCAAATCAAAACAACATTGAGATATCATCTTACACCTGTCAGAATGGCTAAAATCAATAACACCAATGATAGCCTTTGCTGGAGAGGCTGTGGAGAAAGTGGTACCCTCATCCATTGCTGGTGGGAATGCAAACTTGTGCAACCACTTTGGAAAGCAGTGTGGCGGTTTCTCAGGAAATTTGGGATCAACCTACCCATGGACCCAGCAATGCCACTCTTGGGAATATACCCACGAGGTGCCCGATCATATGACAAGGTCATTTGTTCAACTATGTTCATAGCAGCATTATTTGTAATAGCCAGAACCTGGAAACAACCTAGATGCCCTTCAATGGAAGAATGGATGAAGAAAGTGTGGAATATATACACATTAGAATACTACTCAGCAGTAAAAAACAATGACTTTGCGAAATTTGCATGCAAATGGATGGAAATAGAAAACACTATCCTGAGTGAGGTAACCCAGACCCAAAAGGATGAACATGGGATGTACTCACTCATATTTGGTTTCTAGAAATAAATGAAGAAATGTCATCTGGCGATGGATGGAGATAGAGACAGAGACCCACACTGGAACACTGGACTGAGCTCCCAATGTCCCAATGAGGAGCAGAAGGAGAGAGAATATGAGCAAAGAAGTCAGGACCACAAGGGGTGCGCCCACCCGTGAAGACAGTGGGGCTGATTCTTTGGGAGCTCACCAAGGCCAGCTGGACTGTGAATGAAAAAGCATGGGATAAAACCGGTCTCTCTAAATCTGGCGGACAATAAGGGCTGCTGAGAAGCCAAGGACCATGGCACCGGGTTTTGATCCTGCTTCATGTTCTGGCTCTGTGGGAGCCTACCCAGTTTGGATGTTCACCTTCCTAGACCAGGATGAGGGGGGAGGACTTTGGACTTTCCACAGGGCAGGGAACCCTGACTGCTCTTCAGGCTGGAGAGGGAGGGGGAGGAGTGGGGGAGGGGAGGAGGAGAGGGAGGAGTGGGGGAGGGGAGGAGGAGAGGGAGGAGTGGGAGGGAAATGGGAGGCGGGGAGGAGGCTGAAATTTCTTTTTTCTCCAATAAAAAAAAAATTAGCCATAAAAAAAAAAAAGAAATCCTCAAACGAGGGAGGTAGAGCAGAAGATCAGAAGTTCATCATCTTCAGAGTTTGAGTCTAGCATAAGCTATATGAGATCCTATCCCCAAAACCTTTTTTTGAAATGCTATTTCAACAATCAGTTTCAAAGATATTAGTTGTTTGTAGTACCTTACCATGCTCGGTTTGGAGGACTGTAAAATAAACCAGCGCTTTATTTCTTTCTCCTGTGTAGGTCAGAGGAGCGGCCTGTGCTAGTTGACTCTTGCCCTCTACCACGTCAGGTTGCTAGGTTTGCTCGCAGGCCCCTTTACTCACAGAGCTGTTGTTTGTTTTGTTGTAGAACCTAGGGCTTTGTGTGCGCTGGGCGGATGTTGGTTTCTAAGTGTGTTTGACTGTCTTTTCTTCATTGTTGTTGTCATTATGCCCTCCTCCTCTTTTTTGTGGCATTGGGGGTTGAAACCAAGGCTTTTTCCATCTAAGTGAATGTTACACTACCAAGCTATATGTAGCTCCAATGTGGTATTTTAAATTTGTGAGTTTACTGAGTTAAGCCACATTATTGGAATTTGTTGAGAGTATATTGGGAAACATTTGATTATGAAGTCTTTTGTGAGTTTGAAGTGCAGGGTAAGAATTATTGTCTTATGTACAGGATTTTTTAAACTAATATTGTGTCTGTTTACAATTAAATGCACTTAATTAGAATTTTTATAACTAAAGAGTAAATAACGAATAGAAATCATTTCTTTTCCCTTAGCCTGAATGGTACTTGGCTCAGGTACTCATATGGATTGGAAACCATGCTCACTTTCTGGATGAGAAGATTCAGCCAATATTGGATAAAGCCGGCTCTGTAGTAAATGCCAGGGTAAGAGGCTAAGGCCTATGCATTTCAGCTTCATTAGAGTTGTTCACGTACCCGACGGACATGATCCCTCATACCTGTCTGTTTCTTTCAGCTCGAGCTGGCTTCTGATATACCTTGCCTGCTCTATGATGACAATCTCTTCTGCCATTTGGTGGATGAGGTGTTGTTGTTTGTGAGGGAGCTGCACAGTGTTCATGGCTATCCTAGCACTTTTGCCAGTTGTATGCATATTCTGTCAGAGGAAACCTGTTTTCAGAGATGGTTGACTGTGGAGAGAAAATGTAAGTGCTCACTGAGACTGAGAAGCTTCTGTAAAGCAAAGGACACTGCCGCTAAGACCGAAAGGCAACCAACTGACTGGGAGAAGATCTTCACCAACCCCGCAACTGACAAAGGACTGATCTCCAAAATATATAAAGAACTCTAGAAACTAGACCGTAAAAGGCTAATCAACCCATTTATAAAATGGGGCACTGAGCTGAACAGAGATCTCTCAACAAAAGAAGTTCAAATGGCCAAAAGACACCTAAGGTCATGATCAACTTCCTTAGTGATCAGGGAAATGCAAATCAAGACAACTTTAAGATACCATCTTACACCTGTCAGAATGGCGAAAATAAAAAACAACAATGATAGCCTTTGCTGGAGAGGGTGTGGAGAAAGGGGTACACTCATCCATTGCTGGTTGGAATGCAAACTTGTGCAACCACTTTGGAAAGCAGTGTGGAGGTTTCTCAGGAAATTCGGGATCAACCTACCCCTGGACCCAGCAATACCACTCTTGGGAATATACCCAAGAGAGGCCTTATCATACAACAAAAGAATATGCTCTACTATGTTCATAGCAGCACTGTTTGTAATAGCCAGAACCTGGAAACAACCTAGATGCCCTTCAATTGAAGAATGGATGAAGAAAGTATGGAATATATACATATTAGAGTACTACTCAGCAGTAAAAAACAAGGACTTCTTGAAGTTTGCAGGCAAATGGATGGAAATAGAGAACACTATCCTGAGTGAGGTAAGCCAGACCCAAAAAGAGGAACATGGGATGTACTCACTCATATTTGGTTTCTAGTCATAAACAAAGGCCATTTAGCCTATAATACGTGATCTTAGAGAAGCTAAATAAGAAGGAGAACCCAAAGAAAAACATATAGGCATCCTCCTGAATATTAACCTTCATCAGGCAATGAAAGGAGACAGAGACCCACATTGGAGCACCAGACTGAAATCTCAAGGTCCAAATCAGGAGAAGATGGAGAGAGAGCACGAGCAAGGAACTCAGGACTGCGAGGGGTGCACCCACACACTGAGACAGACAATGGGGATGTCCTATCGGGAACTCACCAAGGCCAGCTGACCTGGGTCTGAAAAAGCCTGGGATAAAACCAGTCTTGGGAAAAAACATAGAGACAATGAGGACTACTGAGAACTCAAGAACAATGGCAATGGGTTTTTGATCCTACTGCATGTATCGGCTTTGTGGGAGCCTAGGCAGTTTGGATACTCACCTTACTAGACCTGGATGGAGGTGGGTGGTCCTTGGACTTCCCACAGGGCAGGAAACCCTGATGGCTCTTTGGGCTGAAGAGGGAGGGGGACTTGATTGGGGGAGGGGGAGGGAAATGGAAGGCAGCGGTGGGGAAGAGACAGAAATCTTTAATAAGTAAATTTAAAAAAAGAGTCATAGAAAAATAATTTATAATAATGTAATAACAATAATATATTTAAAATATATAGAATATTTTTAAAGTTATTAAAATATTTTTCAAAAATAAAAATATTTTTCTCAAGTAAAACATAAAAAAAATGTAAGTGCTCACGTGGCCATTGCGTTGGGAGGGCTGTCTCAGTTGTTTTGTTTGTTTGTTTGCTTGCTTGCTTTTTGTTTTATTTTTTAGGTGGGGTCTCACTATACAACTTTGGCTGGCCTACAACTCTCTATGTAGACCAAGTTGGCTTCAAACTCATTGAGATCTATATGCTTTTGCCTCCTAAGTGTTAGAATTAAAGGCATGTACCACCATGTACCACCACTGTCTGGCAATCTGTCTGTTTTTGGTGTGTAAATTTTTTTTCTTTCTCTTTCAGCTCTGAGCAGGAACTATAGGAGCCTGTTTTCCTGGGAAGGATCTATTGAATTACCTTCAAAGACAATCTTCTTTTCTTTCCATGAAACCTCAGGGTTTTTTTCCCCCCTTGGAATTGCATTCTGCCTGTTAAAATATTGAGTCAGTAGAGGATATTGCTGTTTTATAGATTTTTGGCATATATTGTTTCTGTACTATTTCTAACTTTTGTTGATTGTTTTTGGATGTACCACATCTAGACAGTGTAACTATTTTGAGGATTTGAGAGGAGAGAGAATAAGGTATTTTGTTTAACTCTAAAGTAGAACATTTTAAATATAGTGCAATTAGTTAGAGATTGCAAATTTATTTTGTATGAAAAAATAATTGCTAAAAAGTATAAGCTGATAATTTAAGGATGACTATAACTCCTTAACATGGTCTTTCTTTCTTCCTGTTAGTTGCTCTTCAAAAAATGGACTCGATGCTTCATCAGAGGCTGCTTGGGTATCTCAATATAAAGACATCACTGATGTGGATGAAATGAAGGTTCCAGACTGTGCAGAAGTTTTATGACTTTACTTTTGGTTATAACTGGTAATTGCTGGTCTTTTAATATATAATATTAGTTTAAAATTAAGTTTTTAAGCTGTGTATGGGGACACACACTTGTAATCCCATCTTGGGAAGTAGAGGCAGGGCAGGAAGACCAAGAGTTCAAGGCCAGTCCCAGCTACAAAGCAAGCCTGGGAGATATGACTTTCAAACAAAAACAAAACAAACCAAGGAGCAAACAAACAACAAAACTAAGTGTAGTAAGTTTGGGGCTTGTGAGGTAGCTCAGCAGATAAGAATCTTGCTGCTTTTTGTAAGCTCCCAGTTTGTAACCTGCTGTAACCTCCTCAGACACCAGGTGTGTGTGGTGCATATGTATACATTCAGGCACACATTCATAAACATAAAAGTGCTAAATTTTTAAAGTAATACATTTTACCAGGAGGTAGTGGTGCATGCTTTCAATCCTAGCACTTGGGAGGCAGAGGCGCGGGGGTCTCTGAGTTCAAGGCCAGCCTGTTCTACAGAATAAGTTCCAGGATAGCCAGGGCTACACAGAGAAACCTTGTCTCCAAAAACCAAAAAACCAAAACCAAATAAACCAAGTAGTACGTTTCACGTGGAATTGTTGTTGTTGTTTGGTAAATAAGGGATCATGGTATAGTAACTTCATTTTTTTTTATTCTAGTAAAAATCTAGGACAGTAGTCTCATGTTTGGTTTTATAATAATTTAGGACTGAGCCAGGTCATATCCCAGCATTATGGAAGAACAGTCTAGAGGATTTGTGACTTTGAGATCATTCTGGTTAATAAATTCCAGTTTACCCCAGATGTATACTGAGATGCAGTCTCAAAATAATGAAATAATAGTAAATGTTAATAATAATAGTAGCAATAATCAGGCCATTTGAGATGCTATCTCAAAATAATGATAACAACAACAGCATCAGTAACTTAGGATGTAAACATTGGTATACATATGAAGGGAAAAAGTCTTGAATAAAGGTGGTTCATGCCTTTCTTTAATCCCAGGACTCATGAAGCAGAGGCAGGCAGATAATTTATGAGTTCTAAGTCAGCCTGATCTACAGAGTGAGTTCTAGGACAGTAAGGGGCAACACAGAGAAATCCTGTCTCGAAAAACAAAAAACAAACAAAAAAAAAAACCAACAAAAAAAGTTTAAAAAAATTCATTGTTATTCTTTTTACAAGTCTTCAGATTTCATTTTATTACTATTATTTTAAAGACTCGATGTGTATGAGTATATGCCTGTATGAACGTATGTGTACCATGTGTGTGTGTTTAGTGCCTATAGCGGCCAGAAGGAAATGTTGGATCCCCTGAAATTGGAGTTACAGATGGTTGTGAGCTGCCATGGAGGGGCTGAGAACCAAACTTGTATCCTCTGTAAGCAAGTACTCTTAACTGGCAAGCGTCTCTCTGAGTCCTTTTATTTTACTTAAATTCTTTAGCTTTATGTGTTTGAGATGTTTGCCTGCACATATGTATGTATGCCACATGCGTGCTTAGTGCCTGTGTAGCTCAGAAGAGAGCACTGGATTCTCTAGAATGGGAGTTGTATATGGTTGTAAATTGGGAAATCTCAAAACAGCCTACTGTTGACTCTGTCATGTATTTACTAGTGTTTGTGCTTATAAAGATTTATAATGAAAAGGAGCAAGCTGAGCAAGGAAAAATATAAGATTGAGCACGATTTGAGGAGAAAGGGGGTTCCACGAAGTAGAATGAAGCTGAATCCTCGTTCAAGAAGATAAAATGATTAAGAAATGGAATATTGGGAGTGATGACCTCAGGGCAAAATCCCACTGGTCTAAATTTCCAATTTGTGAAAAGGAACTAAAGAAAAGCTTATAGCAGGTGTGGTGGTGCACACCTTCAATCCCAGCACTGGGAAGGCAGAGGCTGGTGTATCTCTTGAGTTTAAGGCCAGCCTGGTCTACAGAGCAAGTTTCAGGATAGCTAAGCTTCTACAGTGAAGGACAGAAAGCTGTCAACAGCTGATGTAACTGAATAAGGGGGCCATGTTCTAGCCCCAGTAAGCAGCAGAACTTGGCAGCTTTAGCCACATGGTTGTGGGTTTAGAGTTAAAGATAGAAGAAATGGGTTATGGAATTTATCTCTGAGCCTAAAGAAAGCCCCTGACATGTGACAGGGGTGTTCCTGAATGCAGGCCTAGTAGAGAGGTCATTGCATGAAGCTGTGAAGTTGAAGCCTGTGTTTCCTTGGAGATGGCAGAGTTGTGGATACCTGTGCTGTGCCTTTGTCACAAGCAGCCCCCAAAGGGAACCACCACAGAGCTTGTGCCTGAAGCAAACGCACTAGGTTTTATTGAACACAAGCTAACGGATTGGTTAGGGTGTAGGGGAATTTCAAAACAATGACTGTCAGCAGACAAGAATTTCAAAACAGCAGTCAATCAGATACCAGCAAGGACATTTGAAGCAAGCAGTAAACAACTGTTGTTTGGACACTTTGGTGGGTCACTCTGACCAGGCTGGCACAGCTTCTTTGGAATGCATATGACTTGCTGGTCTGCATTAGCCCCCACCCCTAGCTAGGTCCTGTCTGAATGGAGTTCTTCCTTTCTTCTGCTTCTTCACCTGCTGAGTAGTGCTACTAACAGGGCGTAGAAGCAGTCCACAATAAGCTGAACAGAGTTGGAGATTTGAAGAGTGTTTTGACATCAGACATGGAGATGCAGAGTTTAGAGCCTACCCAGCTGGTTTTTGGTCTTGCTTCGGTCTAGTTTCCTTGATATGCTCCCTTCCCTGTGTTTTGGAATAGTAATATATATCCTGTGCCATTATGTCTTGGAAGTATGTGATCTGCTTTTTGATTTTAATTTTATAGGGGATTACAGTTAAGAGATTGCCATGATTTTAGACTTTAAAACAAATTTGAGACTGTTATAGGCTATGGGGACTTAGGAATTTAGATTAAATCCATTTTTGCATTATAATACAGCTACAAGTCTTTGGTTGCCAGAGAATGAAATGTGACAGTTTGAAAGAAATGACCCCCAAAGGAAGTGGCACTTTTAGGTGTGACTTCGTTGGAGTTTGGTGTGGTATGGTCTTTCTGGAGCAAGTGTTACTGTGGGGGTGGGTTGTGAGGTTTCCTGTGCTTGGGATACCTCCCAGTGTCTCAGTCAACTTCTTATTGCCTGCAAGATGCAGCAGTCTCAGCTACTCCAGCACCACGTCTGCCTGCATGCCCCCATGCCACCCACCATGGTGACAAACTGTAAGGGAGCCCCAGTTACATGTTTTAATTAATAGGGATGGGCATGGTGTTTCTTTACAACAGTAAAATCCCTAACATTTATTTATTTATGTGCTTTGTTAAAATTGATTTTTATTGAGCTCTACATTTTTCTCTGCTCCCCTTCCTGCCTCTCTCCTCCCCTCTTAAACCCTCCAAGGTCCCCATGCTCCCAATTTACTCAGATCTTGTAGCATCCATATGTTTGAGCTTTATGATAATCGGAAGAAGTTTCATTCTGACCCAATCAATAATTACCTATTTTGACTATAAGAAAAATGTCAAACACTTAAAGATAAGGGAAGAGACCTGGGCTGCCCAACTTGGCTGCCCTCTGGGCCCAGATTCAGCACTTTGAGTGGGTCCACCTGAACATCTCTTCCATCTATGAGCTACTGGAGTTCATGGAGGAGCCTGTCTTACAGAATCAGATGAATAGGGCCTGTTCTTGGCCCATGCTCACGGCATGGAGCTGCTGTGGCTGCTGGGAGAGCACAGGGCAGTGGTACTGCTTGCAGGCTACAGGCACAAAGGTCAAGCTTGGTGAGCCTTGGGTTGGATGCAAAATCATCCTGACTCTGGGCAACCACAGGATATCCATGATGAGTTTCTGGCAGTGGTCCAGTATTTATGGTATGACAGAAACCAGAAATCTTGAAGCAGATTAGTGACTCAATGGAATGAGTATTTGCACTATTTGGGCAAATATATAATACACTGTGTGACACACTGCAGTTTCCAATGGCACTATTATCAATGGCTATGAGATGGAGAGATGGGAAAGATGGAGGCATGGAGCAGTGTGTGTGTGTTGGAGAGAGATGAAACTAGAGGCGTCATGGTGATGACAGATGTGACAGAAAGACGCAGTTGAACATGTTGCCATTGCCAGGTAGGACTGGTGGGGTGATGTGCAGCAGCCTTGAGCTTGCTCAGACTCAGCCCCCAAACATGCTGCCCAGCCACAAGATCCCTCTAGCTCTGAGCAACAATAGGATGTCAGAGGTAAAGAATGATTCATTTTCTGGGTCGGAATACCATTTAAGATCTTCATGGTCCATCCTGCCCCCAGAGGCTATGTTGGCATCTGTGGTCTATGCTGTGGTCCCATGCTGTATTGAAGCCTAAGGTTCATGTATATATCAGTGGGCTGGGCTGCCGGTGGAGGCCATGTTGATGACTGAAATCCATGCTACCATGGTAGGCCAGATGTATGTCCATAGTCTGTGCCAATGCAGAGGCCATGTTAGTGTCTGTGGTCCTAGTTGTCACTGGAGACCTGTGCTTTATGTTGATGTGTGTGGCCTGTACTGCCACCTGAGGTCATGTTGATATCCATGGTCTGTGCTGCCACTGAGGGTCAAGTTGGTGCCTGTGGTCCTGCTGCAGCTGGGAGCCATGTTAATGTCTGTGGGCCATGTAGCTGCTGGGGGCCTTGTTGACAGAAGTGACCTGTGCCTGTTGATATAAGTGGGCTGAGGCCATGTTGATGTCCATGGTCCATGCTCCCACTGACTGTAAAGGACAAGGAAGCTGCATTCGGAGTGGAATCAATGCTGGCAGACACACAGTTGAGAGCCATAGAAGGCGTATGAAAGCACCTACCACATCCAACCCTATCCCCAACAAAATAACAGCCTAGACAACCAGCCATCAAAGAGAGCTCTTAAAAATTCTGATAAAGACGCTGAAGTATTTTTTTCCACAATTGATGACTTCTGGCAGAAGTAGGACTTCTGGTAGGAAGGACTGGATTTTCTTTAAGGGGCTGAGCACTGGGAGTTTGACCATGCTCCAGTGGGTATATGAGCAACACAAATTGGACTTGTGTGTTTTTATTTTTTCTTCTTTTTTGGGGGGGTGGTTACAAAAGTGGTGGAAGTGGACCTTGGGTGCATTGTGTGAAATTCCCAAATAATCAATAAAAATATTACATTGGAAAAAGAAAAGGATAGCCAGATATGATGGTACATACCTTTAATTCAAAATACCAGGATTTTAGAGGTAGAGGCTAAAGGATCAGGGATTCAAAGTCATCCTTAGCCACATAGGGAATTTGAGACCAGCCTGGGCTACATGAGCCCTGTCTCAAGTCCTGCTCACCAGAGCTACTAACTGAAGGGACAGTTATTTTTAAACATAATATGTGCTGATTGGTGGTGACACACACCTTTAATCTCAGCATTCGGAAGGCAGAGGCAGGCAGCTCTCTGTGAGTTAGAGGCCACCTTGGTCTACAAGAGCTAGTTTCAGAACAGGCTTCAAAGCTACAGAGAAACTGTCTCAAAAAAAAAAAAAAAAAAAAACAAAAAAAAAACAAAAACCAACCAAACAAAAAAAAAAAACCCATAATTTCTTTTTTGTAAATGAGACATGATTTATATGTAATAAAACACACAGATCTAGATTTTTAAGTATTTTTAAGTATACTGTTGGATGAGCCCTGACACATGTTATACCCTTGTAATCTTTAAGCGTTTAGGAATGGTCATTTGAGATTTTTCATAAAGGCAATAGAGTTGAATTTTAGGGAGCACTGTCATGACAGTGCCAAACTCTATTATGTGTTTTGTTAATTTTCTCCACAGACAGGTATAAAAATCTTCCCACAGCTTCTTGAAAGCTACAGTTCCTGGAATTACAGAAAGATCTAGTCGATGATTTTAGGATACGATTAACGCAGGTCATGAAAGAAGAGGCCAGAGCTTCACTTGACTTCCGGTGGCCGGGCGGTAGTGGCACACGCCTTTAATCCCAGCACTCGGGAGGCAGAGGCAGGCGGATCTCTGTGAGTTCGAGACCAGCCTGGTCTACAAGAGCTAGTTCTAGGACAGTCTCCAGAACCACAGAGAAACCCTGTCTCGAAAAACCAAAAAAAAAAAAAAAAAAAAAAAACCACTTGACTTCCGGTACTGTGCAATTCTTAATGCTGTGAACTACATCTCAACAGTGCTGGCAGATTGGGCTAACAATGTTGTGAGTTAATATGCTTTTATGTTTATATAAATAATATATTGTACCTTGATCTTCTTTAACCTTTGAAATGTTGACTCTGTTACAAGCAAAAAAATTATGTTTGACAAAAAGCATAATGATGCCAAATTTAGGAGATGTGAGTAAAGATTTTTCTCAATCAAATCTAAAACAGTTAAATAATACTAATTATTTAATAACTTTACTCATAAGAGGGCTAGAGGTATAGCTCAGTTGGAGCATATGAGCCCACCAAACTTGAGCAAGATCTTGAGTTTGATTCCTAGGACCATAAACTGAGAGAAAGAAAAGACAAAAAGAAGAAAACAGGCAGACATGGTAGGGAGGGAGGGAGGGAGCAGACAGACCAGACAGACATTGGGCCTAGCATGGGCTTTTGAAATCTCAGAGCCCACCTTCTCCAACAAGGCCACACCTACTCCGAGAAAGCTACACCTCCTAATTATTCTAATCCTTTCAAACAGTTCTGCTCCCTGGTCTAAACATTCAAATATATGAGCTTATAGGGGTCATACTCATTCAAATCACTATGGTATATGTTCATAGATTTAAGTTTTAATCTTGTTATTAATCTAAACAACATATATTAACTATTAGCTAAGTGAAGGTAACCAGATTTTCTGGTATGTACTTCCATTCGAATATGCCTTTAGAGACTGGGGTTGTGGCTCAGTTGGTGGAATCATTACCCCCATGCGTAAGTCCTGGGTTTGATCCCACACAGCATAAACTGGGCATGTGGAGGAGTCTGTGATCCCATGGGAGGTGGAGGAAGATCAGAAGTTCTAGGTTATCCTCAGCTACACAGGAAGTTCAAGGTAAGCCTAAGGCACATGAAATCCTGTCTCAAAAAAGAAAGCCTTTATATATAGTCTCAATATTGGTTAATTTCTTTAGATATATTAGATACAGTACTAAAGTGATTTCAGAGGGCCTTCTGGGCTAACTTCTTAGGCAAGAGTGCTGTCCAGCTAGGATTCGGTGTTTTAAGAACATTTATGAAGGTATAGCTATGTATTTGGCTTTATAATGTATGCTTCATACAGTGCATTTCATGACAGAAACCATTGCATATGATGGCAAAATATACATTAAAGCATAAAAACTATGATGGACAGTTAAGTACATTATAAATATAAACTGTTATATATTATCATAAAAGCAAAGTAGACAATATAGTGTGAATATATTTTAAAAATACCACTTTAAAAATACAGTATGTAAAGGGGAATTAAAAATTATAAAGTTGAGGTTGGGATTTTGTTCAGTGGCAGAGTCCTTGCTTAGTAAAAATGAAGCCCTAGATTCAATCTCTTGCACAAAGGAAAATAAAGTAGAAGTTTTTACATAGTGTTGAGAATGTAGCTCAGTTGGTAGGGTTCTTTTCTAGTAGCACACAAAGCTCTAGGTTCAGTCTCCAGCTCCACCAAACACAAAAACAAGTTAACTGAAGGACGGGAGTGTAGTTTAGTGGTAGTAGAGTACTTGCCCGGCATGTATAAGACTGTTGGTTCAGTTTCAAGCACCATCACACACACACACACACACACACACACACACACACACACACTTAACTGAAATATATGTGCATGATGTCATTTGCTGGAGCAAGGAAATGAATATAATGCAGAGTGCAGTGATTAATGCATTTATTTTTATAAAGTCAATCAGCATTATCTGTTCATTTTGCGCTTTTATGTCGTGTTCTACTTCCAGTCAGCACTTCATATCCAGCTCCCACACTGATCCACTTGCTGCTAAGACTTTTCAAAGCATGAAACAAATTGTCTTTCTTATGCTAGATGATCCAGTGAGAGACTCATTCAGGAACAGATTTTTAGTATCAATGAAATTCTTTGTAGAACATCACAGCTATTTGGTGCCACTGTCTGTTAATGAAGATGGTTTGGCTACCATCTTTACCTAAAGAAAATTAAAATATTGTTTCTAGGAGCAAGAGAAAGAACAAAATTTAAGAGTTGACTCTTAAGTATGAATGGATTCTGGATTTTATGGTGCTGATTTTATCTTCCCTTCAAAAGTCCTTCAATTATTTTCACAGTGCTTCAGACTTTAAATGCTTTAAGTAAATGTCATCAAAGTTTTTGTGTTGTATAGTTCCATAACCAGAAAGAGAAAATGACAGTTCGCCTTCCATCTCTTTCTGATTGTCTGTTGATAACCATCTGTTGTTGGGTTATGCCAAGCCTGAAATATCCAAGCATTCAGAAATTTCCTTTCAGTTCCAACTGTCCTGAGTGTGGGAGTTGGGGAGGGATAAGTGAAGGATTTGTGTAAATGTGCTCATTACATTAGGCACGCCTTCTCCACAGTTCATCTCTGCTTTCAGACTTTGGACATGTGGCCTAGGAAGCTCTTGGGCTAGTACTGAAAAAAAAATGACATTTTAATTCTCTGACTGTTAATTCCAGGTTTATGACAACCTTCAGTTTTTTCTTTTTTAAAAACTTGAGTATTTGGAGCATGATCATGACCAGGAAATAAAAATTTACAAATAAAAGCCACTGTAGTAAGAAAAAGAAACTGTCAGGGAAGGAACACCCCTTTCATTTTAGCAACGGGGACCACACCTTCAAGGCCAGCTTCATCTGCACAGAGAGTTTTGAGCCAGCTAAGACTACAAGTACCACAGTAACACTTTTAACCAAATGCTTAGGAGACTGAGGCAGGGTGATTATGAGTTGGAAGATACACTGGACTACTATTTTGAGACCAGCCTGAACTACATAGCAAATTCCAGTCTTAAAACAGTGCAAAAAAGAAAACAGAGAGTTGGCCGCAGGTCTGAAGAGCAGTTGCTGCTCTATCTGAGTTTGTTCCCCAACACCCACACTGGGAGGCTTATATCTGTGTCCCCGTCCCACTGGAACCCATTCACCGTGGGGACTGCATCTTCTTATGAGGAATGCAGATCTGACCTCCAGACCTACACCTTCAAGGGGCCTGTTCTGTGTCCATTCAAAGGTGAATTTTAAAGTGCCCCACCTGCCAGAAGGAAGGGAGTAGCACTTAGAATAGAGACTGGAAGAGGGTGCTCTTCACATACAGAACACAAGGCAAGTCCAGAGGTCCTACGTAGTATCTCCAGCTAAGGGGTGGTGTGAGTGGGCGTGGCTTCAAAACGTCCCTCTAATACCCCTCAGGCTTCAGAGCAAGCTAAATTCTTGAGTCCTAAGCTGGGAAGGAGGTATGGCTACTATAGCGCCCTGCTCCTCACAGCTCTATGGATCCTGTACCAGGAAGAGGTGCACCTACACACATCCGAGTCCTGGGGTGTACGAGAGGCCTGCTGGGGACTCAGAGAACAGGACAAAATCTGTGGCACTTCTATATTAGGCATGAAACTTACAAAGGCTGGACCTGAAAAGCCACAGAAGAACTGCTCCTAAGAGGGCCCGAAGAGGGAAAAGGAGGAGGAAAGAGCTCCAGCAGCCCAGGAGATGATGAGGTGCAGCCTCTGGAAAGTCACCTCCTCATTCCTTCATTGGTTAAATACAGTACAGACTTTTCTGTCTCCTGCCCTGCAATTCTGGTGGTAGAACTTAGAGCACTAAGCATACATGCTGGGTAAGTGTTCCACCATGGAGCCATACCCCCAGACAGGTATCCAATATGCTTCTCCAACAAGTGCAAAGTCTGGCTTGGACCTCCTAGTTGGGCAAAACCCTCTTTCGAGTCCAGCTGGTGACTGTCTGGGTCAGGTGGGGACTCAGGACTCCTGGTTTAACTCCCCTCCTGACAAGGAGGCTCCCCTTCCCTCAACTCTCTGAAGTAGCATGTGCTGGGTGGGTCCAAAGTCCAATCCAGAAACACCTGCTTGTGCCCACTTCTTGGCTGCCTCCTGAGAGCAGAGCTGAGCCAGCCGAGATCTCCTTATGCCGCAGAGGTACAATAACTACTGTCTCTTTATAAGGAAAGAATGACATTTCCATCAGGCATGTCCTGATAGTGACAGGTGGCATGCATTATAACTGGGGCAGAATTGGGGGCACAGGGATAAAGGTTTGGAATGAGGGGAGTCTATTATGTTTCCTGTGAAGAGGGGGCTGACTCCAGCCAAACACAGAAAGCCATGTCAAGGATTAACCCATGATGACAAGAGCAGAGGCTGTCAAACTGTCCTGATGCTGGGTCCTTCTTTGACCCCAGGACCACACTTTGCACTATGTGGTGCTGTGGTGTTTCCAGCTTGCATCATAATGAGTGTGGTGACCAAAGATGATGACAGTTTTGTGTAGAATGGGCCACATGGAATGGACTGAGGGCAAAAATAGATGCTGTGTATGAAGTCTGGCTAAAGTTCCTACTGGTCTCAGTGTACCTCTGGGGCATCTGCAGGAGTCAGGGGAGAGGTGGGAAAAGCATGGTTTCTTGTGGTGGTTGCTGGGTGGTAGAAGGGATTGCCCATGAGTGACCATGGAAGGAACGCCAGCTGAAGCAGCCTGTGGGGCACAGTAGGGCCATTGTCTCTCTAGCTCTTGTATCACCACTAACCTGGGTTTCAGGATACTCGGTCCCCATCTGGGAACAAACTGTCACTTTTCTTGCAGGGTTAGCTGTGTGAGACTCCATTCTCAGAGATTGCCTGATCACTATGCCTCTCATAAACTGCATTATTTCCTCCACAGTCCCAGCCCCCCAAGGTACCCATCTTTTTCCATCTGCCTAGAGTTAAGGTTGTGTGTGTGTGTGTGTGTGTGTGTGCACATGCTCCTCCATCTCCATTGCAGTCCCTTCTCTGCCTGTTTCTTTCGACAACTTCCTCACCAATGACCATGATATTGCTGCTTCACCTTAGTTGGGGAAGGTCGCCTACTCTGGGGCTCACAGCTGATGATCCTCTCTCAGATGTGGCCCGCCCATGTCCAACCTACCAGCACTTTTTGTCTTTTAAGTCCCCAACCCACCTGTGCTAGGAAGCCGCTGCCCGGCTCATCATTCAGCCAGGGTCCCCCAGCCATGGCCTCCTCACAGAATAAGACAGCCTCTTCTCTTTTGCTCTTGTGGTCTTTCAGATCTGGACAGTGCCTACAGATCAAAATTTTACCCATGACCAGCATGGATCACAAACACTCCAGAACTAAGAACTTTGCTATCCTAAGTGTGCTCCTGTGCCCTCCCTCAACCCAGACTCCACGATGGCTAGTTGAGCTGCGTCTTTCTGATGCTAAAGTCCAAATTCAGTAAAGTGGAGGCTGATTTGCAATAGGATCTTGTAGAGATCAGACGTTGAGGCCACATTGGAGTTAGCTGATCTCCTCATGGACAGCAAGGTATGGATAAAAGAATATTTCAAATACTTGGGTGGGAGAGCAGGGAAATCAAGTCCTTTGAGCTCAAAAGTAGTGCCGACATTGCTCATTTTTATGACTAATGCGCCCTCTAGTGGCTGTCCTTGGTTGTCAACCTGACTGCAAAGGAGATAAACACAAATGACTGGGTACAGTTCTGAGAGATTTTTTTCTTAATTTATTTGATTTGGCAAGGCACAATTCTATTCGAGGCCACAGGAATTATGTTGTCCCTGGCTCCTCACAGACTGGCCACACAGAATTTAGTAACAAAGCCAAAGGGCACCTGAAACTTCCAGCCAGAACTCTCAGTGTGAGCCGTAGGTCTTTTGTCTATCTCCCTCGCCTATTGACACTTCCCAGACACTGCCAATCTCTTACTCTAGCATAAGCACTGTGTAGCCCACTGCTGTTTCCATCCTAGACAGACAGAATCTATATATTTTATTTTAAGAGGCAATAATCAGAAATCTGTTCCCCATCACCTTTGCTGGCCTTTTCTTTGGGGCATCATATCCCCTTCTGTGCCTTTTCTCCTGGGTCACAGATAGAGCCAGGCTCCACTCTGAATACAAACCATGGGCTGGCCAGACACCGAGATGATATCAGAGACTTTCCCCTAAGCAAGCATCCATGGACATCACCCTGGGTTAGCCTCCGATCAAAGAGATTATTGTTTCCAAGGCCACCAGGTAGCCGCTCCCTTGTCTGTTTCTTGAAGAGCAGTGTTTTTCCTTGTGCTCATGAACGCTTGTGATTCACTGTGTTAACAGCCAGTGTCTGGTGTCCAGAGGGGAGCTTTGCTGGGTTGATCAGTGTTTGGATTTTTGAAAAGTTTATAAATTCAAAATTGGATACATTCAGAATGGAATCTTTGGTCCTTTATTAAAACACCAGTTTCATGAAATAGAAAATACTAAATGAGCTAGCAATCTTGAACACTAGCTCAGTAGATATTTCATCATCCTTTTGATGTCATTACTTCATGCGTAAATAATCCTGGTGGTTGATGTTTTTCCTACTTAGTTTGTGACTATTCTTTGTAAACCCCTATTGCTTTAGTCAGGTTTTCTAGAGACCTGAGACTAGAACTAGAGATATATCACATTGGTTTAGAGATAAAAATAATTTTGCCTATTGTCTAAATCTTGTGGAACAGCTGTTCCTGGTTGTAGAGGAGCAATTTAGACAACCAGGGATTTGGAGGTGTGACTACCTCCTCCAGACTGGTGACTTTGTGAAGGCTATGCTGGTCCCTGTGAAAATAAGCAGATGATAGTGTTGCTTAGAGGAGTAACGGTGTTGCTGGAGAGCACCAGGAGGAGGCAAAATGCACAAGGAGTCTGTGTGTAGATCAATATGAGTTGGACTCAACAGATAAATAAATAGATAAATAGATGCTTCCTGGGGAGCAAAGTGTCAAGAACTGCTTCTCAGGTACAGAGAGGAAGAGGGAGGACTCCCTCTGTCAGGAAAATGTCTTTTAAGTCTTGTCTTAAACAGAATGGGTTCTCTTGAAACTAGTAAGCTCCTGTAAGAAGTCTGAAGTTCTCTGTTGCAGTGAGTTCTAGCACTTAGAGTTAATGATGTATTGCACCATATTCAGTCCTGCACCCTTCCTCTTCTTGAAGCACTGATGATCCAGATTAATCCAGCCCTGGAAAAGACAGAATTGAGAAAACCTTCTTATGGGAGGTAAGGAATTCTTGATAACAGGAAAATAAATTTCCTCTCAGTGGGGTTGAGGAAGTGGCAGAGCCCCTGCTGTGGGCTGATGTGCCTTGGTGAGTAGTGTGCCTTTGCAGATTTGGTTGGGAGAAGGGACACAAAGCTCTCCTCTTTTGCCAGGCAAATTTCAGAGGGTTTTGTGGACATTTTTCTCCCCAACGACTGGTTTATTCTTGTCAAGCTGTGTCTGGAATAGATGTGAATTCTGAGACTCTAGGTGAGTCAGAGAGTAAATGTGTGGAGGTGGGGGACAAACCAGGGCTTTTCAAAGCTCAGCTAGAACAGGGGAGTAGACGTTTGACTGGCTTTGCCTTTCTCTGACTTTGTTTTTCAGTGCTTGGTATTAACCTAGGCTTTGTAAATGTTAGATAAGGGGTTGGAGAGTGGCTCAGCAGTTGAGAGCACTGACTGCTTTGCCAGAGGCCATGAGTTCAATTCCCAGCAACCACATGGTGGCTCACAACCAGCTGTAATGAGATATGGTGCCCTCTGCTGGCCTGCAGGTATACATGCAGACAGAACACTGTATACATAATAAATAAATAAATCTTTAAAAAAATGTTAGATAAGTGCGCTCCCAATAAACTATATTCCCAGGCCTCCACGGGAACTGTGTAAACATATCTTCAATTTGGAGTGAGTCTTCGGGCCTGCAAGTGCAGTGGTCTGAGAATGGTGCATTTAGGCGCATACATTTCAGTGTTTAGTCTGTCCTTGTGCGACTGTTTGGAAAGGTGTGACCTTGAGTGAGGTGTGTCACTGGGAGTAGGCTTTAAGGTTTCAAAAGCCCAAGTCATTCTCAGTTACTTCTCTCTGGCTCTTGCTTGTGAACCAAGTTGGTACAAGTTTTCAATTGTTGCTCCTCCATGTGTCTTCCTGCTGCCATGCTCACCACCATGATGGTCATGGAATCATGAGCCCAGAATTAAATGGTTTCTTTTTTTGAGTTTCATTGGTGCTAGTGCCTTATCACAGCAATAGAAAAGAAACTAAGGCAGCAGGTGAAGGCACTTACTACCAAGGTTGATTCCTAAAACTTGGAGGTGGAAGGAGAGGATGAACTCCCACAAATTGTCTTCAGACCTGCACACATGCCTCATGACACATATGCACCTATACATATATAAACAAATCAACAAATTTAAACAAGACATATTTTAAAAATTGTCTTAAAGGACTTTAGGGCATTTGAATGTTGAGAGTAATATTTAAATAATCTGTTGACCTTAGAACAAAACATATGACTACTTACATATGGTGCATTTGGGTTTCTCAGTAATATCTGTAGTTTTAGCATACGGATCTTTATCTGCTCAGCACATTTATCTCCATTAATGATAAAGTATAGTTCTAAAATCTGCTTATACATTTTTCGGGTTAAATAATATATGGTTGTATTTATCATGTGGTCTAATATGGCATGCATGTGTCCCGCATGGATGATTAAGTGTGAGTGGTTGTCATATCTCTCGCCTCATACATTTGCCATTTCTATGTTGTCATAGCACCATCAGTCCACTCTGTTATTTTGAAATAATCAGTCAGCTGTTGTCATTTTTTTTTTTTTTTTGGTTTTTCGAGACAGGGTTTCTCTGTGGTTTTGGAGCCTGTCCTGGAACTAGCTCTTGTAGACCAGGCTGGTCTCGAACTCACAGAGATTCGCCTGCCTCTGCCTCCTGAGTGCTGGGATTAAAGGCGTGCGCCACCACCGCCCGGCAGCTGTTGTCATTCTTTTTTTTTTTTAAACATTTTATTTATTTATTATGTATACAATATTCTGTCTGTGTGTATGTCTGCAGGCCAGAAGAGGGCACCAGACCTCATTACGGATGGTTGTGAGCCACCATGTGGTTGCTGGGAATTGAACTCAGGACCTTTGGAAGAGCAGGCAATGCTCTTAACTGCTGAGCCATCTCTCCAGCCCCCGCTGTTGTCATTCTTAATGATCTTATTTTTCTATGTTATATGGGCTCTCCATATGTAGCTTTAGGTCCTGGGGATCTGATTCTTTCTTCTACTTCCATGTGCACGAAAAATTCATGTGATGCACAGATATACATGCAAGCACAACACCCGTGCACATAAAAATAAAGTCTTAAGGTAATAGAAACAATTAAAATTATTGTTGTAAATGCTATCCATTTTTAGATACAATATTTCTAATAATGAAATTACTATTCCATTCTTCTAAAATGAGAATAGCAATATTATGACTGTTTTCATGATTCTGATACTATTAATACTTCAAGAGACATAATTTTTATATTTTATAGTATTTATTTTGAATGGATGCTTCAACATAATTATTCACTGAAAAATGTAGGAACCTTTCATAAGGGACTAAGTTGTACCCAAGTTAGTTCACATTAATTTTAAGTATACCACAAGAACATAAATGATCATTTTCCTGAACCAAGTTTTTTTTTCCTAGAATATAAATAGTTGTAATCTTTAGCTAACTTCACTGCCCAGGATCAACTATATGATAGACAATCCAGACCATTTAGACACTTTCCTTTTCTGCTTTTTTCTTTTATCCTTATTTTTTTCTCCGTTGGATTTTTTGAGACAGGGTTTCTATGTAGCTTTGGAACCTGTCCTGGAACTAGCTCTTGTAGACCAGGCTGGCCTCAAACTCAGAGATCTGCCTGCCTCTGCCTCCTGAGTGTTGGAATTAAAGGTGTGTGTCACTACCACCCCACTCAAAAAGGTGATTTTTAATTTGCACCATGGCTGAATAATTACAATATGACTTTTAAATATTCTCTACCAGAGTTACTTTAAAACAAACTTACCAATCAATAAAATGTTATTATTACCTGTTAAGTAAACATGACATTTCAAAGATTCTGAAGTGAGAAGTAAAATCATGAGAATTAAATGGGAAAAATAGTGGTGATAAAGCAATTTTATTAAGTACATAAGGATGTTGATTTATTAGTGTAATGAAAGTCTCAGTTATAAAAATGAATATTTCTGGTGATTACACCATCCTGTTTGACAAAGCAGAGGCAGACGAGATCTTCTGAGAGTTGGAGCAGGAAGTGTAGTATTTTACCGGTGCACTGGCCAAGGTCCAACTATTGGGAAAGTGGCACAGCGTTCCCAGGAAGCAGGCAGGCAACCTACAGAGATGCTGGACTGACATACACCTTCTCTGGCCTTACACTGACACCAAAGCCCTGGATTCCAGTTCTAGAGCGTGTTCGAGATCTCATCTTCCGGGTGACAGGGCAGACCTTCAACTTTGTGCTCATTAACAGGTACAAAGATGGTTGTGACCACATCCGGGAACACAGGGATGGTGAAAGAGAACTGGCTCCTGGGAGTCCCATCGCATCTGTCTCCTTTGAGGCCTGCAGAGCCTTCCTCTTCCAGCACAAAGACTCTCGAGGGAAGAGACCCCGGCAGACAGTGGAGGCAGTCAAGCTGCAGCTGGCCCATGGAAGCCTACTGATGATGAACCACTGCACCAGTACCCACTGGTACCACAGTCTCCCCAACCGCAAGAAGGTCCTGGCTCCTCAGGGCAACTTGACTTTTCAGAAAATTTTACCTACTAAGAAATAAAACATTTTCTGTTAAAAAAATGAACACTTCTGTTATAAAATATGAATGTTTTATTTACTTTTCTATTGCCATAACAAAACATCATGACCAAGGCAACACTTATAAGAAACTTTTATAATTGAGGTCTCATGGTTCCAGAGGGTTAGAGTCTATGACTATTGTAGAAAGGAGAATGGCATCATGAAGACAGGCATGATGTTAAAGCAGTAACTAAGATCTTACATCTCCAGACACAAGCTTAAAGCAGAGACAGAGTGTGAGCTAACTAGAAATGGTATGGGACTTTAAAATTTCAAAGCCTAGGGCTGGAGACATGGCTCAGAGGTTAAGAGCATTGCTTGCTCTTCCAAAGGTCCTGAGTTCAATTCCCGGCAACCACATGGTGGCTCACAACCATCCGTAATGAGGTCTGGTGCCCTCTTCTCGCATGCAGACATACAGACTGACTACTGTATACATAATAAATAAATAAAGAAATAAATAAATAAATATTAAAAATACATGAATAAAAAAAATTAAAGAAAATGAAGACTAACTTAAGAGGTAGGGAGAGGCAATAGCATGAAGTCCCCTCCTGGGACTGGCCTCAGGTCACCAGGTCAATAAGAGACCACATGTGGAACTTGTGAAAACTCGTTCTGGTGCTCGCAAAAGTGGTGGCATGTTGGAGGCTTGCTACAGCACCTCTCTTCCCCAGGGACAGAGTACTCCTCGAACATTTCGTTCCCAGGTCTCTTGAACCTCAATGAACAGCACCTCACACAGTGAGGGGTCAATACTTCAGCTGCCAAGCTTCTATGACACCGTGCTACTACCATTTCTCCAGTCTCAAGTGGGCACATATTCAGGATACTTGGTCTGTCGCGCAGTTAGTTCTTACCACCCTCCAGTTTTCCAAGATGCCACAATGAAGCGCCTATCTGCTCTTCTTCCTGGCACACTCATCTTTGTCAGTACAACAAAAAAAAAGATGATAACAATCTATTTTTTTCTCCTAGCAACCTGCCTTCCCATTTCCCTTAAGGAACAAATGCCTGAGGTCTCCAGGAGGGGAGTTAACTGCATATCTCTCCAGTCACAGGTCCCATTGAGGGTGAGTCCACCAACTCCCAGCCCTCCCCTCCCACACATCACCCATGCCTCCAGGAAGCAGCCAGATATGAACCGTGTGAGTCTGGGATGTTTGGGTGAAAGCTTCACCTCAGTCCCTGGAATCCATATACCTAAAGAGTCTGGTGTGTTTGATGGAAGTTTCATCCCAAACCCCCTCCCCTGGGAGTTTCCTCAGTTCAGACTCAACCTCTGAGGAAGCCCACCAAATGATGACTCCCTCCCCAGAGATGCTCAAGACCACTCCCATGGTGTATTTCAATTGTACCCCAAAAATAAGCACATGGTTTTCTGTTCTTTGTGCACTTAGGAAAATAATAAAGAGATGAGCACTATTGCTTCTTTTTTTTTTAGATTGTTTATTTTCTTCAAGAGGCGAGATGCTGTTTTGTCATTGAAAGAAGGGGTGCATTCTCTGATCTGCTGTGGACTTTATTGTCCAGGAACAGTGTAAAATTTAAGGGAAAAATTTAAAAATGCATGTTTTCTGAAAAGCTATCTTCATGAGATGATGTTGAATAAAATAAGTTTGAAAAACACTCCATATGTTGTCCATTTCTTTTTTAGATTTATTTATTTATTATGTATGCAGTGTTCTGCCCACATATATACCTGCTTGCCAAAAGAGAGCACCAAATCTCATTATAGATGGTTGTAAGCCACCATGTGGTTGCTGGGAATTGAACTCGGGACCTTTGGAAGAATAGGCAATGCTCTTAACCATCTCCCCAGCCCTGTTGTCCATTTCTTGAGCATTGATATTGTTTGTTATTCTTCCCCCATTGTGTGTATACATGCAATGTGCATGTGCCCATGTGTTAATGACATGAGCTAACATTTCTTGATGTTCTAAGGGACATTGTAGGTAATCCTGGGCTGAGAAATGCAAGAAAAGTATATGGAACAGCATTTACTAATGGAAAACTAGACAGTCTATATTTAAGAAATTTACAATTTAATATTGTCCATTTTGATAATATCTGAGATAACAAAACTTATTGTTAAAAATTTATTTTTTATGTTAGTAGAAACATTAAAAGTAAATAACCGAAAAAGTGTGTACTTTGCTCGTTCCTTTAAATTATAAATCATACTTTGTGTAAAGAAACATATATATACATTAGAGATTAATTGGGGTATATACAAAGAACTCAAGAAATTGGTTATCAAAAGAACAAATAATCCAATAAAAAATGGGGTGCAGACCTAAACAGAGAACTCTCAACAGATGAATCTAAAATGGCTGAAAGACAGTTAAGGAAATGTTCAACATCCTTAGTCATCAGAGAAATGCAAATCAAACCAGTCTGAGAATGGCCAAAATTAAAAACATGGATGACACCTCATGCCTGAGGGGCATGGTGGGAGTGCAAGCTGGTACAGCCGCTTTGGATGTCAATATGGCAATTTTTATTTGTTTGCTTTTGGTTTTTGTTTTTTGAGAGAGGGTTTCTCTGTAGCTTTGGAGCCTGTCCTGGAACTAGCTCTTATAGACCATGCTGGCCCTGAAATCACAGAGATACGTGTTATTCTGCTCCCCAGAGTTGGGATTGAAGGTGTGCACCACCACCACCACCCATCATTATGGCAATTTCTTAGAAAATTGGGAAACAGGCTGGAGAGATGGCTCAGAGTTTAAGAGCACTGACTGCTCTTCCAAAGGTCCTGAATTAAATTCCAGCACCCACATGGTGGCTCACAAGCACCATTAATGAGATCTGGCGCCCTCTTCTGGCCTGCAGGGACATATACAAGATACAGGCAGAACAGTGTATACATAATAAATAAATCCTTCTTAACAATTAGGAAAACAACCTACCTCAAGACCCAACAATACCATTTTTGAGTATATACCCAAAATGATACTCAATTGCACCTGGTCCCACCCAAAAGATATTCCTACCAAAAAGATGCTCAAGGCCAGCCTGATCTACAGAGTAAGTTCCAGGACTGCCAGGACTGTTTCTCAGAGAAACCCTGTAAAAAAGAAAATCGAGTAAGATGAAACAGAAGACAAAAAAAAAAAAAAAAAAAAACAAGGAAAAAGCATGTGAAATACCCATAGATACAATGGCACACTTGTATAAGTCCCAGAAAATGTACAACATCAGAGACCATCATACATATGCAAAACATTTGAGAGAAAGAGAAAAAAGAACAAAATGCCCAGACAAATCATTATGAGACAAGCAACCTGCAAAATGTCCCTGAGTTCTTTTTGTCTTGGCCATCTACTGCTGGGCATGGGGTGTCTCCTTAACAGTGGTTGTTATATACAGTGATACTCTGCAGAAACAACTAGTTTTTTACTTTGTGAGTAGTATGGTGGTTTGAAAGAAATATCCCCTGTCTTAGTTAGGGTTTCTACATGAGGAGACACCATGACCATGCCAACTTTTTAAAAGGAAAACATTTATTTATTTGAACATTTTCAAATGTTTAGTCCATTATCATGGCTGGAGCATGTTGGCATACAGACACACAAGGTGCTGGCTACATTTTGATTAGAAGGCAGCAGGAAGTGGATGGACACAAGGCTGAGTCTTGGCCTTACTTCCTCCAACAAGGCCAATCTAATGCCTTAATCAGGGTTTCTGTTGCTGTGAAGAGACAACACGAGGCTTGTCCTGGATATGAATGGTTACTCTACTGGAGAACAGTGGTTATCTCTCTCCCAGCAGGTATAAGTGACAATTCAGTTTTTAACCTTTATAGTAGTGTCTTAAAGTGTTTTTATTTATTATCATTTATTAATTTTTAAAATTATAAAAATTAAAGTATCAGATAAAGCAACAGTTATAACATCAAAGTTGACAAAACAAACCAGCAGTAGGCAAAGATCCCAAGAGAAGACACAAGGACCAGATCCACACTCATTGCCACACTCTGAAATCCCATGAGCTTTGCTCATGCTTATTTATGGGACTTAGTTATCTTGGTGTCCACCATTCCCCCAGTATCATAAACTATTTTTCAACTCCACTTTCATGGGGTTCCCTGACCTCTAAGTTCTTGGATTTCATGGAGATACCCTCTCACTCTCTGTGCAATTCCTGGCTGTGGGTCTGTGTTTGTTCCCATCTGCTGCAGGATGAAGCCTCTCTCATGATGGCTGACCAAGGAATTCATAGATGAGTATACAATATCATTAGATTCACTTTATCAATATGTTTCTTTTTGTTTTCTTTTTTTTTAATTTATTTATTATGTATACAATATTCCATCTGTGTGTATGTCTGCAGGCCAGAAGAGGGCACCAGACCTCATTCCAGATGGTTGTGAGCCACCATGTGGTTGCCGGGAATTGAACTCAGAACCTTTGGAAGAGCAGGCAATGCTCTTAACCACTGAGCCATCTCTCCAGCCCCCTTTTTGTTTTCTTTTAGACCAGCATTAATTCATTTTCCAATAAGTTCATAGACTGTTGGTTGATGGTGGGTAAGTATATGATCAATTGTGTTGTGGCTCCCTCTTCTGGCCAAAGGTTGTTATGTGCTTGTCCTGTGAAAATGATGTTCGTACCAGGTACTGTGTAACATACCACCTTTGGTAGGAAAAATTTGGTGCACCTGAGCAGTGTCTTCTCCCACATTTGCCTTGGCCCACAAGAAAACAAGTTTCCTCTCCCAAATAGAAACCCAACCTTAACCCTAGAAGACAGGCACATTTGTTCTCCATTGAGGCTCATGCTCACCCCTCTACCTGGCAAAAATCCAAAGCTCAGGCCAGGGTCTTCTGTCTAGTCTGATGTGACACTGTTCTCCAAATACCCAACTCAAAGTTGTGTTAGAATTGTAGTCATTATCCTGAATCTCACAATCAATGGTATATGTTATACTGATTAAATAGGACCATGATTGTTTGTGATTGTACGTCACCAAAGAGAAACTGGCTGCCGTGGTGGTGCCCACTATTAGTTGGAGAACTCGAGGAGGAGGATAGAGGCAGGCAGGTATCAGGGAGTAGGACATCCTGGTCCACATAAATAGCTCTAGGCTAAATACATATGAAAGAAATCTGTTGCAAAATACATTTTTCAGTAATTGACACCCAAGATGAACACGTCATTGCATATGTTATACTGTGTGTCCCTTCTGCCTGCATAGTGAGATATCAAACTTTATCATGCTAAGAGAATGGTTATGACAAACTCAGAAATCCAAGCAACCAGGAAGATAAGAACAAAGGGGGCTGGAGAGATGTCTCAAAGGTTAAGAGGACTGGCTGCTCTTGCAGAGGTCCTGAGTTCAATTCCCAGCAACCTCATGGTGGCTCACAACCATCTGTAAATGAGATCTGGTGCCCCCTTCTGGCCAGCAAGCATACAGACAGAACAATGTATACGTAAAAAATAAATAAATCTGGGGCTGGAGAGATGGCTCTGTGGTTAAGAGCATTGCCTGTTCTTCCAAAGGTCCTGAGTTCAATTCCCGGCAACCACACGGTGGCTCACAACCATCTGTAATAAGGTCTGGTGCCCTCTTCTGGCCTGCAGACATACACACAGACAGAATATCATATACATAATAAATAAATATTTAAAAATAAATAAATAAATAAATCTTTAAAAAAAGATCAAAAGGGACTGAAACATTAAGATAAAAATATAGGTAGGTCAGGCATATACCTTAAATCCCAATACTCGGGACAAGCAGGTGGTTCTCTGTGAGTTCAAGGAAGCTTGGTGTACAAAGTGATTTTCTGAACAGCCAGGACTGTTACATGGACAAATCCTGTCTCCAAAAAAATGTAACCAGGGCTGCAGGGCTCAAGGACATTTGACGCTCCTCCTAAGGACCTGGTTTCAATTCCTAGCACCCAAAATGCAGTTCACAATTGTTTATAATTCCATTTCCAGGGTACCAGACACCCCTGGGAAAATACCATAGCACAGTTTTTTAAAAAGATACGATTTTTTTTTTGGAAGCCAAAGTAGCTAATCTCATACAATTACTAAGCAAAAACAGAACCAAAACCAAAACAAACACCCAGTTAGGACTGGAGAGATGGCTCCACAATGAAGAGAATTTACTGTTTTTCAGTAGGACCCGGGTTTATCTCCCAGTACTCACATGGCAGCTCACAATTGTCTCTAAGTCCAGTCCAGGGGAATCCAACATCCAACACTGTCTTATAGACATACGTGCAGGCTAAACACCAACGTACATGAAACTATAAAGTTCATTATAAAGAAAATATCAGGGTAGAAAGTCTCCATTTACTTTGTTTAGATCTATAACTAAGGTACAGAGCATAAGTTAGATATCCTTTTTTTTTTGTTTTCACTAAGTTAGATATCCTTAAAGGCAGATTTGAAAAATTAATATTTAAATTCAAAATATAAAGTGTATAGGTACACTTTACTCCTATGTATACCTGAAAAAAAGGACACTGGGTGATAGTGGCAGACACCTTTTCCCAAGTATTCAGGAGTCAGGCAGATTTCTGTTAATCTGAGACCAACCTGGCCTACATGGACCTAGTTACAGGACAAGCTCCAAAGACACAGGTACAAAATGCAAAGCAAAACAAAAAAAGAAAAAATTAAGAAAAACCTAGATGCTTACCGACTTGCTGGTCTCTGAATATCCATGCAGAAGGAGTTCTCTTACGGTTAGGGTGAGCACCTTTGCCTACCATTTCCCATCAAGCAATTCTTTCCATGCAAATTAGGCTATTGCCGATAATTCTGATTGGCTGCCTGATCTGACAATTTTGTGGCCCTAGTTGAGTAAATAGAAATTCTGGGTTTTCTGCCCAGAATACTTCTAATAAGTTGGTTGAAGCTTGGATATGTACCTCATGTGCTTTCGCCCTCCACCAACATCTTATTATTTTATTTCTATAAATGTTTCACCTTTTTTTGTTGTCAGTGGGTGAACCACATGCTTTCCCAGGCTGGGCTTGAACTCACAGAGATTCACCTGTCTGTGCCTCCCAAGTGCAGGGATAAAAGGCGTGAGCAACCACCACTGGCTTTGCTTGTTTGTTTGTTTTTTTTTAAGATTCTGTTTATGTATCACCAAGCCCTGCCCAGAAGCATTTTTATCCCTTAAGACAGTGTTTCTCTGGGGAACAGCTGTATTGAAACTAGCTCTGTAAACCATGGTGGCCTCAAATTCCATCTGCTTCTGCTTCCCAAGTGCTAGGAATAAAGGCATGCACAACCAGTGCTCAGAAACACAGGGGATCCAGAACGCTTTATGCCCAGCATTCTACGACTCATTAAGTACACCAGGCCGAATTTCAAATCAAAGATCTGTTATCCTCGGAATCCTCAGTGTTTGGCTTAAGGCATAGCTACCACACCCATCCCAGGAAATATTTTTAAAGGAATGTGAGTAAAGTCCTGAAAACCCTTCCCACCTGTGTGACTAAGCAATCACAGTGAGATTTTCTTTGCCTTTCAATGGATGTTATCAAAGTACTTAACCTTTGACCAGTAAGTTCGCCAACACGTGATTCTACCCAGCACTTCACTATCAACTGAAGGCTCCTGGAAGGAGTGTGTGGTCTCTCAGGGAACATATGCCAATCACCAAAGACATCTTCCAGGACAATGATTCAGGTAAGATACATGCGTATATTGATTGCTGTAACACCTAATTATAAAATTTCTGAGGCAAGTGAGATGGCTGCCTGTTGACCTAGTTTGATCATTTATTTGTTTATTAGTATTTTTGCCTGCGCGTCTGTGAAATTCTCAGAGTGTCTGGAAGTAGTTTCCTGCGCCAGTGCTTTCAAGGGTAACTTCCGAATTTCTCTTCTGTCTGGTTCGGTGTCTTTCAAGTTTATGTGATTTTATATGCTTTTTAAACTGGAATTCATTTTATCTGCTAGGCAGCAAATCCTATGGATTGTGTGTGGGGGGGGTCTATGTTAGGTTAGATGTCTTTCCTGTCACTCTGGGGATGCGGCACTTCTGAATTAACTTTCCCCAGCCTACTTTCTTAGGGTGCAGTCTCATTTTTAATCAACATTTGGAGCAGGGTATTTCAAATTTTTTTTTTTGTTTTTTGTTTTTGGTTTTTCGAGACAGGGTTTCTCTGTGGTTTTGGAGCCTGTCCTGGAACTAGCTCTTGTAGACCAGGCTGGTCTCGAACTCACAGAGATCCGCCTGCGGTATTTCAATTTTAAAAACACATTCAAAAACCTTAAAACCATGACTCTTATATTCCTGGGTTGTTGTTGTTGTTGTTGTTGTTTCTACAGTGGTGATTTTGCTTAAATTATTTCATGGGTGAAGAGTCTTGTTATTTTAGTATAAGAGTGTGTCCATGAAATTTGTGGTATTTGTGTACATGTTCTGAGGAGGACAGATCCCCTGGAGCTAGAGTTACAGGCAGCTGTGATCTACCTGTTGGTGGCTGAGAAGGGAGCCATGGCCTGGTTGCATCCTCTGCCATGTCTGCTGTACACCCCATTACTCAGGAGCTGTAAAGGGTCTGAGAAGCTCATTCCATGCTTCTGCTGCTGGGTAATCATTTATGTATCTGGCTTATGTCAGAGGGGCAGGGGAAGCTCACAGTGCAGAACAAAGTAGCCTCAAACTCACAGCGATCTACCTGCCTGTGCCTCTCCTGATTTCTGAGGGCTGAGAACCGAGAATAAAGAAATGTGCTGCCACCATTA
>CAWTZC010000619.1:0-17136 GCA_963919715.1 Microtus obscurus
TTTTAAATATTTATTTATTATGTATACAATATTCTGTCTGTGTGTATGTCTGCAGGCC
The DNA here is from genome assembly GCA_963919715.1 of Microtus obscurus. Lineage (NCBI taxonomy): Eukaryota > Metazoa > Chordata > Mammalia > Rodentia > Cricetidae > Microtus > Microtus obscurus. Next base: position 59 of record CAWTZC010000619.1, read on the forward strand.
AGAAGAGGGCACCAGACCTCATTCCAGATGGTTGTGAGCCACCATGTGGTTGCTGGGAATTGAACTCAGGACCTTTGGAAGAGCAGGCAATGCTCTTAACCTCTGAGCCATCTCTCCAGCCCCAACAACAAACATTTTAAGAGACCACTTTGCTGTGTTGCATATGAGACATGGATCTTATCTCACAACAAGACAGAGATAACATGAAGCCCCCCCCGCCGAGGAATTTGATGTGCTCAGATCACCTCCTTAAAGGCACTTCTCCAGCAGACTCTTGCCCCTGCTAAATAGCACCCACTGTCATTTTACCACCCCAAAAACTACAAGACATGACAGAGAAGAAAAACATAAGGTTGGCTATTACTAAGGGTCAATGTGAAGGAGATGAGAGATGAGGTAGACATGAATTCCAGGTCTTATTTTAAAGCATGCAATTATAGCGAAATTTGAAGCAAATATATAAATATCAGAAATGCTCACTCTGAATGGAGAATATCTTGATGGTCTGTTTTTTTTACTTACATGTATATTTGGAAAATTCTAAAATTTATAAATCAATATTATCTAAAAGGAAAAATTGAGTTTGAGCCAAATTAGGACATTGTATTTATGTTTTAGATTTTTGCTTAAAAGTAATCATTTTTAAGTTTCTAAGAAGGAAAATGAGTCCTGGGACTGTGGGAACTGTTATTCCTTTGGTCCCGCCCTAGCCACGCCCACGCCCTTTTAACCTCCGACCCCCACCTGCAATCGCTCTCTTCCTGTTCCCTCTGTTCCGGTGTACACACGGCTTTTCCTTTTCTCCTTCTCTCTCTCTCTCTCTCTCTCTCTCTCTCTCTCTCTCTTTCTCTCTCCCTCAAGAAAATGCCTTATACTTATTTTCTGTGTTTATGCGTCTGTTCGTCACTGTCTGCGAGGCGAGTGCCCCCCTGCTGGTGGGAACCTTGCAGCCGCTTTTCTCATGGTGAGATCCACCAGCCCAATCGGTAATCGTTTTAATGAATAACAAATGGTGCTGCGTGACTCCTGAACCAGGTTCTTTTTCACTTCGCCAGCCTACGACCCACGTGTTCCATCTGCCACAGCTCCTCCAAACAACTAATCAGCTAACTCTGAGTGTTTCCTTCCTGCCAGCTTAACCATCTCTTCTGACCCAAGGGATTGACCGTTGAGCTCCCGGCAACTCTTCGCGGTTTTTAGGGAAGGGGGGACCTCCACTTGTTCCCTTCGCTGGCATTCAACTCGGCTTGTCTCCTGTGCTAAGCCCGTGCCTGGGATGGCGTTAGCCAACCCCCTCAGCTCACTTGCGCCTGGAGGCCCGGGGTCTCCAGTTCTCTTTTCTTTTTTCATTCCTTTTCTTTTTTTCTCTTCATTGTGACTACTGCTATGGTGCAGTAGGCTGCTTGGTGCAGCACGGCCACTACGGTGTGGCCTGACCGTGGCTAAATCCCTCTTCCGTCGGAGGCTCGAGTGGATTCAGCCAGGTCATAGCACCCCCCCCATGAGCTCGGACGCCTGTTCACAGGGCCTGGGTGTTCGTGTCATCTGCATCTCGCCTTAACGGGAAGCTGTTCTCGTTGTAGGCTTGAGGTGCCACGGTCTTTGTGAGTGTTTTTGTGGTCTTAACCACGGGAGTCAAGCCATCCAGACCTATAACTCTGGCCTCATGTTTTAAATGCCTCACACTTATCAGTCTCTGTAAATGGCCAGTTTTTCGGTTCCAGCCTTTTGCCCCTCCCCTCTGCGGCTTTTGTTATGGCATGGCGGGCTTTCCAACCGAGCAGACTACACGTGGCAGTCGCCATCTTGGCTGAGAGCCAGATGGGTCAGGTGACCTTTTCGCCATCTTGGCTGAGAGCCAGATCATGTGACCACACTCTCCCGGTTTCACTCTCCCGGTTTTACCCTGCCTTCTCACCGGTTTTCACTAAAATCCTCATGCTAACTCTGTTAAATATGTTTTGAACAATGGCAAATGTCTCTGATAGGGCCCGTCAGAGGCATCCATGTTGCTCAATTCTCGTTCACTCTCTCAATGCATAATAATTGTTTATTACATCTCATTTCAGACTACAAAATCATGAGTCTCATATTTTAAGCTGGTATGTACCTTTAAATCTCTTAAGTTGTTTTCTACCATTGTCAGTTCTGGCATTAACCTTCCATTGCCAGAAGTTTCTTCTTTCTGCCCTTTTACAAATGTGGACCTTACCTGTTAAGAGCCAGTATATTGCAGCTATATTTAGTCCAGCCCTCAACTGCTCAGAGATCTGGGGAATGTGATATTTGAGTATTAATTATTAAAAACTTTTCACAACACCAAAAAGAGACAGGTTGGCTCCTAGCAGCAGCTCTCTGCTCCCTCCAAAGAAGACAGACACACGGAGAACAACGTCCTTCTGCATTTCGCTCCGACTGCAGAGCGCTAACCATTGGGCAAACCTGCCTTTCATCTAAACTAGAGATCTCTAGACGTGGATGGAATCGCTGGAATCGACAGCCTAGCTGCTCAGGTCAAGGTAGGCCTGTCTTCCTACAGATTTCTTAGCCCACAGGATCTTCTGGAGCCTGGCAGGCCCTGCGCTAAACAGCAAAGCTCAAGTGCAACCTTCAGTGACCATGGAGGACCCCAAAAAGAGTAGCTCTGGGTGCCAACCAAGTAAGTTCTCTGTCATTTTTTAATCAGTAACTCAAGTAAAATCTTATACTTCTCAAAGATCTCTGACAGTCTGAAAGCTGAGAGGTTTTGCCAGGTTGAGGTTTTTGTAAGGTGACCTCACCAAACAAATTTCAAATCAAATTTATCTCTTATGCTACAGTCATTATGTCTAAAACTTCTGTTTTCACAAACCCAAGGAGTTCTCTTGAGTTCCAGGGAGCCGAATTAAAACAGGTCAGATACCCCCCTCAATTCCCTGGTCCTAAAATTTTTTTTCCCTTAATTTAACTTTCTTCTTTGTCCTGCCAATACCTTAGGCCATGCCACAAACACCGGTCAAAAGCAAAGGGACCAGCTACGCCAGGATGCTCCCAGCCTTCTCTCGCGCTCCCCCCCCAAGACGACGCCCACAATCAGTCAGAAGCAGTCTTGAGAATTTGCCGCCCCAATTCCTTCAAACTGGAGCGTCTAATTTGCTTTTTTTTATTACACATTTACAAGATGTGTAAATGTTATTCCTTTGGTCCCACCCTAGCCACGCCCACGCCCTTTTAACCTCCGACCCCCGCCTGCAATCGCTCTCTTCCTGTTCCCTCTGTCCCGGTGTACACATGGTTTTTCCTTTCCTCCTTCTCTCTCTCTCTCTGTCTCTCTCTCTCTCTCTCTCTCTCTCTCTCCTTCCCTCTCTTTCTCTCTCCCTCAATAAAATGCCTTATACTTATTTTCTGTGTTTACGTGTCTGTTCGTCACCGTCCGCGAGGCGCATGCCCCCCTGCTGCTGGGAACCTTACAGCCGCTTTTCTCATGTCGAGATCCACCAGCCTGATCGGTAATCATTTTTAATGAATAACAGGAACCCTCGTGACAGAGAAAAAGAATGGACTAAGAAAGGAAAGAGATGCGGGCCAAGACATATATCCATCACAGATGGTAAGGGTGTGACACCAGCCATCTTGGGGCAGAGAGAACTGGGAATAGAGAAAAGCAAGACTTTGGACAGGGAGCTCCGTGGACCTTCATGATAAACGCACTACTGATGACAGAAGTAAAAAGAATAAAGCAAGCTTCTGAGAAAAAGCAGTTAAACTGATGAAAAATCAGGGAGAAATTGTCATGGGTCTGGAAGAAAAATTATCAGGGCAGTCTGGGGTCCCTAGGTAGAAGAAGTATTGAAAGAAAATGGAAGTTCAATTTCTGGGGGAAGTGCCTGCCACGGCAGGGTGAGAATCTGTATTCAATCCTGAGCAAACACATCCAGAGTTACGTGTGGCAATAAGTGCCTATAATCCTGTGCTGGAAAGCTGAGCTAGGTGATCTGGGTCTGATGGCCAGCCTGCACAGTTGTATCGTCCACACAGGCAGAGCTATGTTCAGTGTTTTTTTTTTTTTTTTTAAAAAAAAAGAGAGATAAAGTTAGGAGGGAAAGTTGGGGTCTCCAGAGTCCAGAAGAGAGCCCCTGCCTCAAATGAATAAGCAGATAGAGGATAATATGTGATGGTTCTTCTGGTACTTAGGGGTAGGGTTGAAGGGAAGAGAAATGGTAAGATTTGATCAAAATATATTGTATGCATGTAAGAAATTATCTAACAATAAAGATAAACAAAATAAAGTAGAGAGGAATAGAGGAAGACACTGGCATCCACCTCTGGCCTCCATAAGTAGCAATGTAAACATAGTTACCCAAAAACATGTGAACACAGAGAGAGAGAGAGAGAGAGAGAGAGAGAGAGAGAGTAGATTTCCTCAATTAGAAATATAGAACTCTGAGACACAGAGGACATATAATCAAGGTTCTTTGAAGCTAAATTTTACAAAAGGAGCAGAAAGAAAGTGTATATGCAGTAAGGAAATGGGGAATTCCAAAACACAGTACCACTAAGAAAATATCATCCTCATTTAAACACATCAGCAGCAAAAAAATTTTCTAGACCTTGAACATGCTGAGAACACCCAGAGGGAAGAGAATTGATGCTATGGTTGTGTATGTTCTAGGAACCACTGTAAGTAATGGACTACTGTATTTTCAACATAGCAGTTACTCAGTGTAATGTGTTGTTGATGACTCCTGCATGGAAGAAGAAACTGAAGCTATGAGATAAGAGTAATTTGCCCAAGTTTTACAGTGAGTGCCAGACCTGGGATGCAATTCATCAGTAAAATGATTCTAAAGCAGAGATTCTTCCCTGTGAGTTTTGAGGTGACTCATCTGATTGAATATTCAAAGATGTCCTATCTATTAATAGACATGAAGAATCTGAAGGCTCTTTTCAGACCAAAGGTTTTGTTTTTTTCTCTGAAAACATGGGGACCTGAATTCCGATCCTGTCTTAGGGTTAGATCCTGTAAGGGTTTCTATTGCTGTAACAGAACACCATGATCAAACAACAAATTGATAGAAAAGGATTTATTTGACTTACACTTCCACATGGATGGTCATCACCAAAGGGAGTCAGCACAGGAACTCAAACACAGCAGAATATTGGAGACAGGAACTGATACCGAGGCCGTAGAGGGGAGCTGCTTTTTGGCTTGCTTTCCATGGTTTACTCAACCTGCTTTCTTCTAGAACCTAGAACCAGCAGTCCAGGGACAGCATCACCAATCAAAGACTGAACCCTTCCCCCTTGATCACTAAATGAGAAAATGCCTTACAGCTGGATCTAATGAAGGCAGTTCTTCAACTGAGACTCCTTCCTCAGATAACTCTAGCTTGTGTCAAGTTAACACACACAACCAGCCAGTACAGATCCCCAGCACTGATTGACACACTGGTGTGTGTGTGTCACTCCAGGGATAAGTGGTACGTGGGGGCAGATACATATAGATAGATCTATAGATTGCTGAAACTCAGTGGCCAGCCAAATTGATGAGCTCTTGGCTCACTTGGAGAACCTGTTTCAACAAATAGAGTTCAACAGTAAACAGCATTTTCAATGCAATGATGAGAAAAATTCAGGTCTTAGCACTCACAAAACAAGCCAGGCATTTTGTACACACCTGCAACCCCAGTTCTAAGGGGGTGGAGAGCAGAGGATCACTGGAGCTTACTTGATCTCAGCTTAGCATGGAAAATGTGAGCCTCGGATTCAGGGAGAGACTCTGCCTCATATAAATAAGGAAATTTATAGAAGATGATACGTGATGCTTTCCTCTGGCTTCCAACCATGCTTACCTGCACATACAAGTACATACAGTCACACACAGAGAGACACGGGTGCAAGTCCATAAATAAATAAATAAATGTATTGATAGATGATACATACATACATACATACATACATAGATGATAGATGGAGAGATCGCTATAGATAGATATATACAGATACATAGAGATGATAGATAGATGATAGATAGATAGATAGATAGATAGATAGATAGATATGATTGATAGATAATAGATAGATGATTGATGATAGATAGATAGATAGATAGATAGATAGATAGATAGATAGATAGATGATAGATAGATATAGATAGATGATAGATATAGATGATAGATATAGATAGATAGATAGATAGATAGATAGATAGATAGATAGATAGATGATAGATGATAGATAGATATAGATAGATGATAGATATAGATGATAGATGATAGATAGATATAGATAGATAGATAGATAGATAGATAGATAGATAGATAGATAGATAGATAGATGATAGATACATGATAGATAGAGATAGATAGATAGATAGATAGATAGATAGATAGATAGATAGATAGATAGATAATAGATAGAGATCTTGGAATATTAGGTGGCAAGCAGTAGAGAAAGATTCCTAACTTCTACAATCACATACATACATATATGCGTGCACACACATGTGAACATATCTCATGCACTCATGCACACACAGACACACACACACACACAGATGTGAAATGATTCAGTGCTGAAATCCAGAGAGAATTCATAAGGGGCTCTTTATTTTCCTTCCAGTCAACAATTTGATTGGATTCCAACTGGGCCGGTCTATGAGTTAATCACCTTCAATGTTTGCTGTTTGAGACTGGGAAGGAAGGAGTCACAAAATCGTTTTGCACCTGGACCCAGTCTAACACAGTCATCCAGTCCACACATTTGCTTCAAGTAAGTTTTCCTTCCACGCTGCAGTGTTTACTCAAGGAAGTAAATTCACAGCTCACAGCGAACTTGGAGAGCCCTGCCTCAGCGCCAGCTCGGTGCCTGGCAGCTGCACATGTGAAAGGAATGGGTGAGAAAGTGACGCCGCCATCACTAATGGGGAGGAATTAGTGAGGAGCCTATGGGTTAGCTAAACTTCGGCAGGTGCCCAGCAGGTAACCGTCCTCTCTAACACACCCCAACACTCTCTTCAGCCCTTAACACAAAAGTTGGAGGTGAGAAATGCATTTTAGAAATAGTGGTGTACTTGATAAATCCCACCTCACACAAACAGAACCTAGGAGGTTAATCCTTTGGGCTTAAGCCTGTAACTCTTATTTACAAGTCAAGTCTCATCCACCCTCAGTGATTCACTGACAGCTCATTATGGATGCAGAAAGTTTCTGCAAGAGGAGAAACAACAACAAAACAAAACTCAGGGTTCCTATCATTATTCTGGCAATGGGTGAGATACACTAGGGGTTCAGGTTGTGAAATATCAAGAAAAAAAAAGAAAAAGAAAATGAGCTAAGGTCCAATTTTGTGTGATTCATCTGTCCACTTGAGAAAGAGAAGTCTAAATTCTCCACATTGGCAATTGTTTAAAACCCTGAAATTTAAAAGCAGCCGTGAAAGCTATACTTTTAAAAATGTGATACACTCTTAAAAAATCAATCCCTATTAATATATTATCACAAATATATTCTAGTGTTTTGTGTCGTTTATATTATTCAAGGAGCCATGACCATTAACAAGTCCCACATACAATAAATTTTGTATAAAGAGAGCTATTCTGTCCCTCAGTCATTCATTTTGATGGGTGGAAATTTTTTAGAAAACTTAATGAAGTACCAGAGGATGGTGACAAATTTGTCTTTGTTTATTGCCATTCTGGAGAGCTTCATGAGCAGGCAACTTACTTAAAGAACACAAAACAGTGTTCTCTATACTGTGTTTAACAGTGGCAGCCACACTGTTAGTAAAGTGTGCAAATCACTCCAGACAGATTCAAGAACTATGCAAATATCAAGTCATTTTTCTCTCTCATCTGGTATGGAAGTGATAAACAGACTGAACATCAACCTTGCGCTGACTCCTTGCTTTAATGCCTTGACTTGTTAATCTAATAGCTTAGTTTTATGGCCCAGCCACTTCAAATCAAGAGTCTCACTTCACAAACCCATGTTTTAAAACGCCAGTTGTGCAGCAGATATGAACAAGAACAATAAGCATGTGAATCAGGGAGATACATGAATAAACATGCCAGTATGACAGTCATGTTCAAAGAAAAGGAAACAGTAAGTTGAAAAAAAAAAAAACTTTCACTTACAAGAATTTATATTCACATCTTCCCCTGCGTCTAATGGGTTTAAATATTGAAAGCAGAAAATGACAACACCACACTAAAACAGTAAATATTCCTTGGTATTTTGCATCAATTATGGATGTTCATTTTAGTGCCCTTAAATCTCTCATTGTGGTGAACACTACCCAAACCAGAAGAAATACTGGCCCTAGTAATGTGCTTTGCTGAGTTTATTTGACTCTTTTAGCTTTGTATCAATATAAAGCTTTTATAAATTGTAGGTTCTGCTTCAAGCCAGTTCACAAGAAGAGTTGCGTGTGCAATCCACGAGTACATGCTGTAAATGCCAAAAAGGAACTATTTTGTTTGCTAGTGTTTCCGAGAAGACATCTGAATCTGAATGCAAGTTAAAATTCCGCAGCTTAATACTGGTGTGGTTTTCGGGCATAGTTCATAGCCATGATCAAGGGACATGTTTATGGAATCCGGGTTCTGTATTAATTTCCCAGATTTGGTCTAGCTAAAATAAGTCTATTGGAATTGCCAGTAGGTTCCAGGAAATCACTAATACAGCTATGAAATACTCACAGTCTGACCACTGTCCCTGTTTTAATCTCCAATTATCACAACTCATGGGTGAAGAGAAATTCAGACTCTATAGCATCTTAGACTTAATTAGAGGCATTTTTCTTGCTTAATAGTGTGAAATAAATATGTAAGCTATTACTGGTGGCATTTTAGAGTAGATAAAATATGATATAGTTAAATCTCACTACTTCCTAGTATAGTAAATAATAAATATCACTTCAAATTAGTCAAAGCAAAAGATCTGAGTTTTAGTTTCTTTTAAAAACCAGTTTCATTATTTTTAACTTCTATAACAGCTATTTACATTATAAAGACCTTCAATGAATTTTAATGTATAACTTTGCTAAAGGGATTGTATTAAAGTAATAATAGTAAATATAGAATGCGGTTAATATTCACCAAGTTCCCTATTATAACATTTCTACATTTATTTTTCTAACTTAGCCCTCTTAGTGATCCGATCTGTTTGAAATCTGAGTGAGAAAAGGAAACTTTTCCATGAATAAGTTTTGAAACAATTGAGAAACGAAACAATAATAAGGTAGTTTCAAGATCATACATTCCTTATTGCTGAGAGAGGTATATATGAAGGTATCAGGGCTCATAAAGACAGAAACATGAGGTAAGAAAATAGTACCTACTTCTGAACACAGCCAGTTTCAGTGTAGCATTCCTGTTACAAGGACGAGAGCTGAAACCCAGAAGAGCCCACCAGACAGGCGTAAAAAGTAGCAAGACTGTGTTATCCCTAAACTATGCCATTTCACTTTAAGAATCATCTTAGGCTGAAGGTCAAAGCAGAAATAGGCTAAGTTCTCTGTGTTTCCTCCTCACTTAAAGCTATGACACTGACACAAATGTATCTGTTCCCTTCTCTAAACTGTAAGACAGTTTCCCATCATTCATTCCCAGCCAGGGAACATTACTAACAAAACTTTCTCTCCCACAATTCACTCTCCTGGGGGAGGTCAAGGCCTTCGCCTTTGTCAAGGTATCTCTAAAACTGCATTGTTGCTTTAGGAAGATGTTTGGAAGCTGGAGTCAAGGTATCTCTAAAACTGCATTGTTGCTTTAGGAAGATGTTTGAAAGCTGGAGTTCTCAAGCTCTTCTTTGAAACCTACTCATGTCCTGGGAATCTCATGTGTGTGCATGTATCAAATATGCGTGTGAATCCATTTCTGTTTGATTTCTTCTTATTAATCTGTATTTTTGCTACAACAGTTCCAGCTGAGAATTCAGAAGGATGAAAGAAATTAGGTTTCCTTCCCTATAGGTAACAGGATGTAAAATAAAATCAGATTTTCTAAAATTACATTCCCAGCATCTTCAAGTATTAATTTGACCTAACTTTTTCTTCATGAACACAACATAGATGAATTCCAAGTTTCCTCCCTAGTTACTATGATTTACTAATATTTGGAAAAGGTCTTACTTTCTTTTGTGCCTCAGTTTCTTATCTGTTACGTGGAAATTAGATCCATCTTAAGGTACAGTACAAAGACGATTAGCAGGTATAACACGTTTACAAACTAATCTAGCAGTAGTAAGCACCCAAAGATAACACTTTAATAAAACGAATGAGCTGTCCTCTCTGTACTGAGCACTTAACGGCAAAAAAAAAAAAAAAAAAAAAAAAAAAAAAAGCCAACCTGAGCAATTTCTTTTGACTGAATCCTCTAGTTCATTCCTATTTGAAAGAATCACATGTAGGCCCATTTCAAGATAAGTGTTGACTTACAGTACCTGCTTTAACAAAAGGATGGTGTAGTCATGGAAATGCTTCAGTCCTCTGAATAGAAACTGCCCAGGGTTTCAGCCTAACGTAAATGAAGTTTCTCAGATATAATTCAGTCCCATTCAGAATCCCCATCAGCTGATGATGCTAGGCCTGATCAGTTGGTTTTCCCCCTATTCTTCCCGCAGATGAACTGGGCAAGCATGGAAACTCAGTAAAGATAATAAACTGTCCTTTGAAATGCTTAATGACTCTGAGGAACTTCTCCTGCCCCTTTGCCTTTCACTTCCATGTGCTTGTCTGCAAGATTACTGAACACACATAGAGTTAAAGTCCCTGCCAGTGCTCCAGAGGAGACCTGAGCATGCCGTTTCCAGTAGCCTGTAGACTTGCTCTGCACATCGCAAAGTTCCTGAAGCTCTGAGGTCAGGAAAGAAAGTCAGCTATAAACGACTCATTTGTTTTCTTATCTTTATCAAGGTTGTTGAAATTGACTGGAAGATTAAAAAGTCCATTTTAAAAGTACCAGTATATTTCGAAGATCTATTTACCTCAGTTGACCTCGTTCAACTGAAGAGCTTTGTTATTTACTCATACACAATTCCAAGAGCCAATGCTTGATTTGTATGTTTTGGAGAGTTCAGCAACTATCTTGTGACTGGTGATCATTGGGTATGTAAAAGATGAGGAAAATGTTATGCTTCCCATTTATCTGATTTTTGTTATTCTTGTTCTTTTCCTCATTCTATTCATTTGCCAGTGTGGAATTGAAAGTAATGTAAATTTAAATTGTAAAATATACAACAAAATATTAAAGAATTACCCATTTTTATGAATGCTAAATTCAGTATTTTTTTAATAGAAAGACACTTATTCCTTCTCATTCTAGATATTATTTAAACCTTTAAAAAAGTTCCAAATTGCCAACTAACAAAATGGGTTAAGGAAATAAAACAGACAATTCTCAAAAGGTGAGCACAAATGGCCATTTTTTTCAAAGGACTCACCCTTTCTGAGTGTTGTTGCCTTACAAGGGAAATTGGAAGCCCTTTCAGTGGTAAAATATGAAGGAAGAGAGGACATCATGACATGAAAATGGCAGAATGACAATACAGCCATGAAAATGACTGCCAGAGAGGATCGAGATGCTATGTTTCAGGAGATGAAGAGGGACCGTGGAAAATGATCTGACATGGTCAACCAGAGCAACAACTGGTACTTAGCAGTTGTTCTGCCTTGGCAACAACATCAGCACTTGTGAGGACGCTAAGCTAACTGGGATGAGTGTGCACACCTCTTATTTTAATGACATGTGGTGACACTCTGTGATTTATGTGTGCTGCCATTTGACCTTTAGCTCCATTTTTGTAACATATTTCTACTAATAGCCATATTGTTTTGTTTTGTGTTTGTTAAACAAACTCACATATTGACTTCATTAGATGTTATTTACAGGAGATTTTTTTTTTTTTTGAGACAGAGTTCCTTTGTATCTTTCGCTATCCTTGTGAACCAGGCTGGCTTCAGCCTCACAGAGATCCACCTGCCTCTGCCTCCTGAGTGCTGAGATTAAAGGTATGTGTCACTATCACTCAGCTAGGGGAAAAGTTTTTAAGAGATCACTGTAAATCTAGCTATTGACGTGACAAATTTTTATGTGTGTGTTTGTGTGCATGAGAAATTTTGGAGGGGTGTAAAATGAAAAAATCAGATTTCCTGGAAAATTCCAAATCTCAAAGCTTTCTGAAAGACTGGAGCTTTAGAATAAAACAAACGAAGCCCTATTTTGAAGGCAGGTTTTCCTTTAGAGTCTGAAAGTGGGGTACAGTTCTGCGCTGAGCACATGCTAGCATGTGGGAGACCCTAAATTTAATCATAGACCAAAAAAATAAAGAATATGGATACAACCAAGTTTTATAATCAACTATGTAAAATATCTAAAGTGGAAGAGATAACGTATCTTTTTAATTATTGCAGTAAAAGATAAATTTAATAAATGCTTGTTAATCATATTGATTGAGAACATTCCAGTTGGCTGTCTCCCCTGGAGCTGCCCTCTCCAAACCCAGCCCTCAGAGCACCAAGCAGTGGCCCCTCCCCTAGAGCTCCCCCTTCAAATCCCACCAACAGTGGCTCCACCCCCAGAGGTTTTCCCTTGTGGCCTCTTCTCTTCCCCTGGACCAACCACCTGGAGTGCTTTGGGCAGATTAAAACCTGGACATGGATTGGCTTATTGTATTGATGGAGTTACCCACTACCCGGCTACTGGGAAATATTCTTACCAATTCCTTTTCTTTATTTCTTTTTGTGGTGGTAGAAATCAAAGCAACACAGGCCAAAGTGAGAAAAAAATTTTTTTGATTCTACAACAACTTGAACCAAAGACCAAATATCAGAAGACAACTGACCTTTGATTTCTGCCCTCTCGGGTCAAATCAATAGCTTGACTTTAAGGACAGCTTACCCCCACCGTGTGTGTGTGTGTGTGTGTGTGTGTGTGTGTGTGTGTGTGTGTGTATAATATTATTAGGAAACCTTGTCTCCAAATTAAGACAGTAACTAATCATGATAGATTAGTTATTTAATTATTTTTGAAAATAATCTAGTCAGGTTTGGTAGTGCACAACTATAACTTTAATAACTAGGAGGAAGAAAAAGGAGAACTTCAGCAAGTTTGAGGCCATCGTGGACTACCTAGTGAGACCCTATCCAAAAAACTCACATAAAAACAACCTATAAATAGTATTTGAACACGGTATTAAATTAGATCACATTGATGAAGATCTTTTCCCATTCTGTAAGCTGCCATTTTATCTTGTTGAGCATGTTCTTTGTTTTACAGAGGCTTCTCAGGTTTAGGGGGTCCCATTTATTGATTGTTTATCTCAGTGTCTGTGCTACTGGGGTTATATTTAGGAAGTGATCTCCTGTGCCAACGCATTGAAATGTATCTCCCACTTCCTCGTCTATGAGGTTCAGTGTGGTTGATTTTATATTGAGGTCTTTGATACATTTGGACTTGAATTTTGTGTGTGCTGATAGATAATAAAACTATTTTCATTTTTCTGCATGTTGATATCCACTTATGCCAGTACCATTTATTGAATATGCCTTCTTTTTTCCATTTTTTGCTTCTTTATCAAAAATCAGGATTTATACATGTGTGGATTGATATCCGGGCCTTCAGTTTGATCCCAATGATCTTCCTGTATGTTTTTATGACAAAACCATGTCGTTTTCAATACTGTAGCAATATATTCGAGTTTGAAATCAGGGATGGTGATTCCTCCAGAAGTTCCTTTATTGTACAGGATTGCTTTGGCTATTCTGTTTTTTTTGTTTATTTGTTTTTGTTTTTCCATATGAAGTTGAGTATTGCTCTTTCAAGGTCCACATTGGACAGAAAACTCATCTCCAAAATATACATAGAACTCAAGAAACTTGAAATCAAAAGAATAAATAATCCAATAAAAAATGGGACACAGGTCGGGTGGTGGTGGCACACGCCTTTAATCCCAGCACTCGTGAGGCAGAGGCAGGCGGATCTCTGTGAGTTCGAGACCAGCCTGGTCTACAGAGATAGTTCCAGGACAGGCTCCAAAGCCACAGAGAAACCCTGTCTCTAAAAACCAAAAAAAAAAAAAAAAAAAAAAAATGGGACACAGACCTTAACTGAAAACTCTTGATGTGGGAGTGACTTCTTATCAATAAAGAAACTGCCTAGGCCCATTGATAGCCCAACCCTTAGGTGGGTGGAGTAAACAGAACAGGATTCTGGGAGAGAGAAGCTGAGTAGGAGCCGCCATGATGCCCGCATTCCAGACAGACACAGGCTAGAATCTCCCCGGTAAGCACACCTTGGGGTGCTACACAGATTATCAGAAATGGGTTAGGTCGATATGTAAGAGCTAGCCAATAAGGGGCTGGAACTAATGGGCCAGGCAGTGATTAAATCAATACAGTTTGTGTGTTGTTATTTCGGGGCTTAAGCTAAACCATGCAGGCGGCCGGGTACAGGGAGGACACAGCCGGCCACCCCTATTTCAACAAAGTGGCGCCCGACTTGATGGACTAAATCCACTTAAAAATCTGAGAAGGCTTAAAAATAAGGGAGAGAGAGTTTAACACAGATTTTTGCTGTTTGTTGGTGGCGTGCCGTAGAGAGATTTCCTGATTCAGCAATGGCAGCAGAAAAAAAGCTGCGTCATTTTAAAATGCCGGCTTTCTAGGCTATGCCGCCATTACAATTTCTGTCTGGCTCCTGCGGGAGACAAAGCTTTTGAATGGAGCATTTGGAGTAAAGTGCTACGGCTTGCTTGATGATAATGTGGACTGCTGTGTGCCTGGAACTGTGCGCAGCTCAGGCGCACCAAATGGCTCTGAGGCAGGAGCGGCTCAGCTCCACCGATGAACTGAGTTCGGTCTCAAGCAGGAACTACCGTAATTACTGTGATAACAGCGCACTTAAGGTTTAGACTTTACAGGACACAGGCAGTACCGTATTACCCCTACATGGTGCAAATTAAGTTTTTAAGAAGTGCTTAACATTTTAAGAAATGCTCCTGGATAGTAAAGAAATTACAGATTCACAATAAAACAGATTCAGACAGACCACTAAATGAGTCACAATGTTGGATGAATGTACGTAGGCTTGAGAGAGAAATAAATATATAGAGAGAAAAAATAAAGTTAATGCCTTTAAAAATAAAAAGCTAAAGTCTTTAAAGAGACAGAGTACAGATAGTTAAGAGAGTAAAAGAAATAAAGTAAAAATAAGCCACGTAAAAATGGAAAATTCACAGAGAGTCTGGATTATGTACATTGTGTTTTCTTTAAAATTTTTGACTGTGAAGGAGCTAAGTACAGAAAGACATTTCATTATATGGGCTGCCAAATGGAACCAGAATGGATATCATGAGGGTATGACTTCAAAATTTGGGTCTAAGGATATGATGCTTCGGAAAGGGTCTTCTTTTGTTTTCACAGAGGATGAGACCCTGTGGATTGCATCTATTCCGATTTGATATGATAGACCACGCCCTCCTGAAAGGTTGCTGTGAACACCCTCAAAAAATTACTTCACTCAACTGCCAACTGAGATGACCCTGACACACAGGTTATACCATGAAAGACCTAATTAACGACGCCCCCATTCAGCAGGAAGCAGTTTAGAGAGAAAAAGCTGCGCCCATGTTCCCAAATATTGATTATATATGTTCTTTTACATTTAAAGGGGGATATGATATAGATATAAATAATTTACATTGGTGTGGATTTTAAGGTCAATTTTGTTATATGTATATGTATTTCTGATCTTGATCAAGGTATTGTGATTGTGTAGTTCATTTTTAAAATGTAATGTATAATTAGGAAATATAGGTTGCTAATGGATAATCATCAAATAATAGTCAAGCTTGTAGTCATGTTAGTTAGATTTTCTAGATATATAGAGATATATTTCAGTTAGATAGGCATTCTTCATATCTTTCAAGGACTGCAGAATATGGCATTTAATGTTTTAATAATTTAGGGCTTTTCATGACAATGAGACACGTCTGCTCCTGGCAGCACCAATCTACTTCGAGAGGAAGATGGGCATCGAAGAGGATCCTTATGGAGTTAGATAGCCATTGGACAAGAGACTGTTCTTGCCTGGACTGATGCATAAACTGGACACAAAGAACCCACAGAGAGAGGACTGCTAAACTTGCCTAAAGGTGAGATGGTCTTTCGGGGTTCCTGACTCATAAAAGAGTCTACGAGACATTCTGCAGGACACAGCAGAAAGTGACTGAACTGTCTTTGGAATTTCCTGCTTCATGGAAATGTCTGCTGGATACTATGGGCCTGGAGGCCGAAGATGGATGCCCCAACTGTACAGAGGAACTTTGGGTTACTGTCCAGGCAGCGAGTTGTCTCTGTCATTTCTAGAATTTTGGACTTCTTGTTTACTGTAGTTTTATATCCTTCTGGAGTCTTTGATGGAGTTGAAGAATGGTTAATTATAGTTTTCCTTAGTTATGATAAAAGATAAAATAGATATAAATATTGTAACTGTAATTCTTACTTGATAACTATTTTGCTATATGTAATTTTACTATGTTAAAATGAAAGCCTTCTTTTTTGTTTAAACAGAAAAAGGGGAAATGATGTGGGAGTGACTTCTTATCAATAAAGAAACTGCCTAGGCCCATTGATAGCCCAACCCTTAGGTGGGTGGAGTAAACAGAACAGGATTCTGGGAGAGAGAAGCTGAGTAGGAGCGGCCATGATGCCCGCATTCCAGACAGACACAGGCTAGAATCTCCCCGGTAAGCACACCTTGGGGTGCTACACAGATTATCAGAAATGGGTTAGGTCGATATGTAAGAGCTAGCCAATAAGGGGCTGGAACTAATGGGCCAGGCAGTGATTAAATCAATACAGTTTGTGTGTTGTTATTTCGGGGCTTAAGCTAAACCATGCAGGCGGCCGGATGAAGGGAACACAGCCTGGCCGCTCCTTATTTCAACAAACTCTCCACAGACAAATCTCAAATGGCTGAAAGAAGCCCAAGGAAATGTTCAACATCCTTAACTACCAGAGAAATGCAAATCAAAACAACTATGAGAATCCATCTTATACCTGTCAGAATGGTCAAGATTAAAAACACCGATGATGGCTCA
>CAWTZC010000620.1:0-33021 GCA_963919715.1 Microtus obscurus
CAGATCTGATGCCTCCACAGACCACTCTCTGCACACCCGATGTCCCCAGAGACCTCTGTCTGCAGAACCGCTTGGTCCTCGAGACCCGTCTTTAGACCCGATGCTGCCACAGACCTCTGTCTGCGGACACGATGCTCACGGCAGACCTCCTCTGGAGACCAAATGCCCGCTCATACCTATCTGGTAGTCCATATGCCCCCTGCAGAACCCTGTTACAGACCCGATGCACCCATAGACCTCTGTCTGCAGACCTGATGACAAAAACGGCCGTCTCTTTGCAGAGTTGATCCCCCCCCCGACCTATGTCTGCAGAATCAACGTCCCCACAGACCTCTGTCTGCATACCAACCCCCCCCGCAGACCTCTGTCTGCAGACCCAATGCCCCCAGAGACCCCTGTCTGCATACCCCATCTCCTGCACACACCTCGTCTGCAGACCCGATGTCCCCAGCGGACCTCTGTCTGCATACCCGATGCTCCCCCGCAGACCCTCTGTCTGCAGACCTGATGCCCTAGCAGACCTCTGTCTACCGAACCGATGCCCCCATAGACCTCTGTCCTGCAGACCTGATGTCAAAAGCAGTCGTCTGTCTGCAGACCCGTTGCCACCAAAGACCTCTGTCTGTAGAACTGATGCCCCCAGCGGATCTCCGTCTGCAGACCCGATGCCTCCACAGACCTCTGTCTGCAGACAAGATGCCCCAAGCGGACCTCTTTCTGAAGACCCGATGCTCCCATAGACCTTTCTCTGCAGACACGATGCAACACAGATAATCAGTCTGCAGACCCGATGCCTCCACAGACCTCTGTCCGCAGACCCGATGCCCCCACAGACCTCTGTCTACAGAACTGATGCCTTCACAGACCTCTGTCTGCAGACCCGATGCCGCCACAGACCTCTGTCTGCGGACACGATGCCCTCCCCTAGACCTTGTTCTAGAGACCCGATGCCCTCGCAGACTCTGTCTGCAGTCCAGATGCACCTGCAGACCTCTGTCTACAGACCTGATGCCAAAAGCAGTCGTCTTTCTGCAGACGTGATGCCCCCACTCGACCTATGTCTGCAGACCTGATGCCCCCCACAGACCTCTTTCTGCAGAACGGATGCCCCCAGAGACCTCTGGTGCAGACCCCATTCCCGCACAGACCTCTGTCTGCAGACGCGATGCCTTAGCAGACTCTGTCTGCAGACCAGATGCCCCAGCAGACCTCTGTTTGCAGACCCGATGACCCACAGATCTCTCTCGGCAGACGCGATGCCCCTGAGACCTCTGTCAGCAGACACGATGCCCCCAGAGACAATCTATCTGCAGACCCGATGCCACCAGCAGACATCTGTCTGCAGACCTGTAGCCCACACAGACCTCTCGGCAGACTGATGCCCACACAGACCTCTGTCTGCAGACCCAATGCCCCTACGAACCACTGTCTGCAGACCCAAAGCCCCAACAGACCTCTGTCTGCAAACCATAACCCCGAAGACCTCTGTCTGCAGACCCAATGCCCGCACAGACCTCTGTCTGTAGACACGATGCCCCAGAGACATCTGTCTGCAGACCTGATGCCCACACACACCTCTGTCTGCAAACCAGATGCCCCCACAAACCTCTGTCTGCAGACCAGATGCCCCACAGACCTCTGTCTGCAGACCTGATTCCCCCATAGACCTCTGTCTGCAGACACAATGCCCCCACAGACATCTGTCTGCAGACCCGATGCCCCCACAGACCTCTGTCTTCAGACCCGATGCCTCCACTGACCTCTGTCTGCAGACCCGATGCCCGCACAGAAATCTGTCTGCAGACCCAATGCCCCCACTGACCTCTGTCTGCAGACCAGATGGCCCCAGCGGACCTCTTTCTGCAGACTCAATGCCCTAGCAGACTCTGTCTGCAGACCAAACCCCCGCATACCTCTGTCTACAGACTCGATGCCCCCCATAGACCTCTGTGTCAAGACCTGATGCCAACAGTGGTCGTCTGTCTGCAGACCCGATGCCACCAAAGACCTCTATAGGTAGACCAGATGCCCCCAGAGGACCTCTCTCTGCAGACCCGATGCCCCCAAAGACTTATGTTTGCAGACCCACTGCCCCCAGCGGACCCCTGTCTTCATACCCGATGCCCCCCGCAGACCTCTGTCTGCAGACCCGATGCCCTCGCAGACTCTGTCTGTACACCAGTTGCCCACGCAGACCTCTGTGTCCATAACCGATGCCCCCACAGACCTCAGTCTGCGGACCCGATGTCCCCACAGAACCTATGACTGCAGACCGGATGCCCCCGCAGACTCGGTCTGCAGACCAGAAGCCCCGCAGACCTCTGTCTCCAAACGCGATGCACCCACAAACCTCTGTCTGCAGACCCGATGCCGACAGCGGTCGTTGGTCTGCAGAACCGATGCGCCCACAGACCTTTGTCTGCAGACCTGCTGTCAGCGCAGACCTCTGTATGCAGAACCAATGCCCCCGCAGACCTCTGTCTGCAGACCCTATGTCCTAGCTGACTCTGTCTGCAGACCAGATGCAAACGCAGACCTCTGTCTCCGTACCCGATGCCCCAACAGACTTCAGTTTGTGGACCCGATGCCCACACTGGACCTCTGTCTGCATCCCGATGCCCACAAAGACCTCTGTCTGAAATCCCGATGCCCCCACGTATCTCTGTCTGTAGACCAGATACCCCCACAGACCTCGGTCTGCAGACCCAATGCTCACAGCGGACCTCCGTCTGTAGACCCGATGCCCCCAAAGACCTCTGTCTGCAGACCCGATGCCTTCACAGAAATCTGTCTGCAGACCCGATGCCCCATTGACCTCTGTCTGCAGACCCGATTCCCCCATAGACCTCTGTCTGCAGAATCGTTGCCCCCACAGACCTCTGTCTGGAGTCCGGATGCCTCCAGCGGACCTTTGTCTGCAGACCCTATGCCCCCATGGACCTCTGTCTACAGAACTGATGCCTCCATGGACCTCTGTCTTCAGACCCGATGACCCCACAGACCTCTGTCTGCAGACCCGATGCCCCCAGAGGCCTCTGTCTGCAGACCTGATGCCACCAGAGGACCTCTGTATGCAGAACCGATGCTCCCATAGACCTCTGTCTGCAGACTCGATGCCCCCGCAGACCTCTGTCTTCAGACCCGATGCCCCCACAGAAATTTGTCTGCAGACCCGATGCCCCCATTGACCTCTGTCTGAAGACCCGTTTCCCCCATAGACCTCTGTCTGAAGACCCAATGCCCCCACAGACCTGTATCTTAAGACCGGATGCCCCCAGCGACCTCTGTCTACAGAACTGATGCCTCCTCAGACCTCTGTCTTCAGACCCAATGCACCCACAGACCTCTGTCTGTAGAACCGATGGCCCCAGAGACCTCTGTCTGCAGACCCGATGCGCCCACAGACCTCTGTCTGCAGACACGATGCCACCTCAGACTTATGTCTGCAGACCCGATGCCCCCACAGACCTCTGTCTGCAGATCTGATGCCTCCACAGACCACTCTCTGCACACCTGATGCCCCCAGAGACCTCTGTCGGCAGAACCGTTGGTCCCTCAGACCTCTGTCTATAGACCCGATGCTGCCACAGACCTCTGTCTGCGGACACGATGCCCACGGCAGACCTCGTTCTGGAAACCAGATGCTCGCGCATACTCTATCTGCAGTCCATATGTCCCTGCAGACCTCTGTCTACAGACCCGATGCACCCATAGACCTCTGTCTGCAGAACTGATGACAAAAGCGGTCGTCTCTTTGCAGAGTTGATGCCCCCTCCGACATATGTCTGCAGAATCAATGCCCTCACAGACCTCTGTCTGCATACCCAATGCCCTCCCGCAGACCTCTGTCTGCAGACCCGATGCCCCCAGAGACCTCTGTCTGCATACCCCATTCCTGCACACACCTCTGTCTGCAGACCCGATGTTCCCAGCAGACCTCTGTCTGCATACCCGATGCCCCCCCCGCAGACCTCTGTCTGCAGACCTGATGCCCTAGCAGACCTCTGTCTACAGAACCGATGCCCCCATAGACCTCTGTCTGCAGACCTGATGTCAAAAGCAGTCATCTGTCTGCAGAACCGATGCCACCAAAGACCTCTGTCTGTAGAACTGATGCCCCCAGCGGATCTCCGTCTGCAGAACCGATGCCTCCACAGACCTCTGTCTGCAGACAAGATGCCCCAAGCGGACCTCTGTCTGAATACCCGATGCTCCCATAGACCTCTCTCTGCAGACACGAGACCACAGATCATCAGATTGCAGACCCGATGCCTCCACAGACCTCTGTCTGCAGACCCGATGCCCCCACGGACCTCTGTCTACAGAACTGATGCCTTCACAGACCTCTGTCTGCAGACCCGATGCCGCCACAGACCTCTGTCTGCGGACACGATGCCCTCCCTAGACCTCATTCTGGAGACCCAATGCCCTCGCAGACTCTGTCTGCAGTCCAGATGCACCTGCAGACCTCTGTCTACAGACCTGATGCCAAAAGCAGTCGTCTTTCTGCAGACTTGATGCCCCCACCGACCTATGATGCAGACCTGATGCCCCCACAGACCTCTGTCTGCAGAACCGATGTCCCCAGATACCTCTGAGTGCAGACCCCATTCCCGCACAGACCTCTGTCTGCAGACGCGATGCCTTAGCAGACTCTGTCTGCAGACCAGATGCCCCAGCAGACCTCATTTGCAGAACCGATGACCCACACATCTCTCTCAGGAGGCGCGATGCTCCTTAGACCTCTGTCAGCAGACACGATGCCCCCACAGACAATATATCTGCAGACCCGATGCCACCAGCGGACCTCTGTCTGCAGATCTGATGCCTCCACAGACCACTCTCTGCACACCCGATGTCCCCAGAGACCTCTGTCTGCAGAACCGTTGGTCCCTCAGACCTCTGTCTTTAGACCCGATGCTGCCACAGACCTCTGTCTGCGGACACGATGCTCACGGCAGACCTCGTTCTGGAGACCAAATGCCCGCTCATACTCTATCTGCAGTCCATAT
Source organism: Microtus obscurus (assembly GCA_963919715.1). Lineage (NCBI taxonomy): Eukaryota > Metazoa > Chordata > Mammalia > Rodentia > Cricetidae > Microtus > Microtus obscurus. The sequence continues at coordinate 5,013 of CAWTZC010000620.1, forward strand.
GCCCCTGCAGAACTCTGTCTACAGACCCGATGCACCCATAGACCTCTGTCTGCAGACCTGATGACAAAAGCGGTCGTCTCTTTGCAGAGTTGATCCCCCCTCCGACCTATGTCTGCAGAATCAATGCCCCCACAGACCTCTGTCTGCATACCCAATGCCCTCCCGCAGACCTCTGTCTGCAGACCCAATGCCCCCAGAGACCTCTGTCTGCATACCCCATTCCTGCACACACCTCTGTCTGCAGACCCGATGTCCCCAGCGGACCTCTGTCTGCATACCCGATGCTCCCCCCGCAGACCTCTGTCTGCAGACCTGATGCCCTAGCAGACCTCTGTCTACCGAACCGATGCCCCCATAGACCTCTGTCTGCAGACCTGATGTCAAAAGCAGTCGTCTGTCTGCAGACCCGTTGCCACCAAAGACCTCTGTCTGTAGAACTGATGCCCCCAGCGGATCTCCGTCTGCAGACCCGATGCCTCCACAGACCTCTGTCTGCAGACAAGATGCCCCAAGCGGACCTCTTTCTGAATACCCGATGCTCCCATAGACCTTTCTCTGCAGACACGATGCAACACAGATCATCAGTCTGCAGACCCGATGCCTCCACAGACCTCTGTCTGCAGACCCGATGCCCCCACAGACCTCTGTCTACAGAACTGATGCCTTCACAGACCTCTGTCTGCAGACCCGATGCCGCCACAGACCTCTGTCTGCGGACACGATGCCCTCCCTAGACCTTGTTCTAGAGACCCGATGCCCTCGCAGACTCTGTCTGCAGTCCAGATGCACCTGCAGACCTCTGTCTACAGACCTGATGCCAAAAGCAGTCGTCTTTCTGCAGACGTGATGCCCCCACCGACCTATGTCTGCAGACCTGATGCCCCCACAGACCTCTTTCTGCAGAACTGATGCCCCCAGAGACCTCTGAGTGCAGACCCCATTCCCGCACAGACCTCTGTCTGCAGACGCGATGCCTTAGCAGACTCTGTCTGCAGACCAGATGCCCCAGCAGACCTCTGTTTGCAGACCCGATGACCCACAGATCTCTCTCGGCAGACGCGATGCCCCTGAGACCTCTGTCAGCAGACACGATGCCCCCAGAGACAATCTATCTGCAGACCCGATGCCACCAGCAGACATCTGTCTGCAGACCTGTAGCCCACACAGACCCTCTCTCGGCAGACTGATGCCCACACAGACCTCTGTCTGCAGACCCAATGCCCCCTACGAACCACTGTCTGCAGACCCAAAGCCCCAACAGACCTCTGTCTGCAAACCATAACCCCGAAGACCTCTGTCTGCAGACCCAATGCCCGCACAGACCTCTGTCTGTAGACACGATGCCCCAGAGACATCTGTCTGCAGACCTGATGCCCACACACACCTCTGTCTGCAAACCAGATGCCCCCACAAACCTCTGTCTGCAGACCAGATGCCCCACAGACCTCTGTCTGCAGACCTGATTCCCCCATAGACCTCTGTCTGCAGACACAATGCCCCCACAGACATCTGTCTGCAGACCCGATGCCCCCACAGACCTCTGTCTTCAGACCCGATGCCTCCACTGACCTCTGTCTGCAGACCCGATGCCCGCACAGAAATCTGTCTGCAGACCCAATGCCCCCACTGACCTCTGTCTGCAGACCAGATGGCCCCAGCGGACCTCTTTCTGCAGACTCAATGCCCTAGCAGACTCTGTCTGCAGACCAGAAGCCCCCGCATACCTCTGTCTACAGACTCGATGCCCCATAGACCTCTGTGTCAAGACCTGATGCCAACAGTGGTCGTCTGTCTGCAGACCCGATGCCACCAAAGACCTCTATAGGTAGACCAGATGCCCCCAGAGGACCTCTCTCTGCAGACCCGATGCCCCCAAAGACTTATGTTTGCAGACCCACTGCCCCCAGCGGACCCCTGTCTTCATACCCGATGCCCCCCGCAGACCTCTGTCTGCAGACCCGATGCCCTCGCAGACTCTGTCTGTACACCAGTTGCCCACGCAGACCTCTGTGTCCATAACCGATGCCCCCACAGACCTCAGTCTGCGGACCCGATGTCCCCACAGACCTATGACTGCAGACCGGATGCCCCCGCAGACTCGGTCTGCAGACCAGAAGCCCCCGCAGACCTCTGTCTCCAAACGCGATGCACCCATAAACCTCTGTCTGCAGACCCGATGCCGACAGCGGTCGTTGGTCTGCAGAACCGATGCGCCCACAGACCTTTGTCTGCAGACCTGCTGTCAGCGCAGACCTCTGTATGCAGAACCAATGCCCCCGCAGACCTCTGTCTGCAGACCCTATGTCCTAGCTGACTCTGTCTGCAGACCAGATGCAAACGCAGACCTCTGTCTCCGTACCCGATGCCCCAACAGACTTCAGTTTGTGGACCCGATGCCCACACTGGACCTCTGTCTGCATCCCGATGCCCACAAAGACCTCTGTCTGAAATCCCGATGCCCCCACGTATCTCTGTCTGTAGACCAGATACCCCCACAGACCTCGGTCTGCAGACCCAATGCTCACAGCGGACCTCCGTCTGTAGACCCGATGCCCCCAAAGACCTCTGTCTGCAGACCCGATGCCTTCACAGAAATCTGTCTGCAGACCCGATGCCCCATTGACCTCTGTCTGCAGACCCGATTCCCCCATAGACCTCTGTCTGCAGAATCGTTGCCCCCACAGACCTCTGTCTGGAGTCCGGATGCCTCCAGCGGACCTTTGTCTGCAGACCCTATGCCCCCATGGACCTCTGTGCTACAGAACTGATGCCTCCATGGACCTCTGTCTCCAGACCCGATGACCCCACAGACCTCTGTCTGCAGACCCGATGCCCCCAGAGGCCTCTGTCTGCAGACCTGATGCCACCAGAGGACCTCTGTATGCAGAACCGATGCTCCCATAGACCTCTGTCTGCAGACTCGATGCCCCCGCAGACCTCTGTCTTCAGACCCGATGCCCCCACAGAAATTTGTCTGCAGACCCGATGCCCCCATTGACCTCTGTCTGAAGACCCGTTTCCCCCATAGACCTCTGTCTGAAGACCCAATGCCCCCACAGACCTGTATCTTAAGACCGGATGCCCCCAGCGACCTCTGTCTACAGAACTGATGCCTCCTCAGACCTCTGTCTTCAGACCCAATGCACCCACAGACCTCTGTCTGTAGAACCGATGGCCCCAGAGACCTCTGTCTGCAGACCCGATGCGCCCACAGACCTCTGTCTGCAGACACGATGCCACCTCAGACTTATGTCTGCAGACCCGATGCCCCCACAGACCTCTGTCTGCAGATCTGATGCCTCCACAGACCACTCTCTGCACACCTGATGCCCCCAGAGACCTCTGTCGGCAGAACCGTTGGTCCCTCAGACCTCTGTCTATAGACCCGATGCTGCCACAGACCTCTGTCTGCGGACACGATGCCCACGGCAGACCTCGTTCTGAAACCAGATGCTCGCGCATACTCTATCTGCAGTCCATATGTCCCTGCAGACCTCTGTCTACAGACCCGATGCACCCATAGACCTCTGTCTGCAGAACTGATGACAAAAGCGGTCGTCTCTTTGCAGAGTTGATGCCCCCCTCCGACATATGTCTGCAGAATCAATGCCCTCACAGACCTCTGTCTGCATACCCAATGCCCTCCCGCAGACCTCTGTCTGCAGACCCGATGCCCCCAGAGACCTCTGTCTGCATACCCCATTCCTGCACACACCTCTGTCTGCAGACCCGATGTTCCCAGCAGACCTCTGTCTGCATACCCGATGCCCCCCCGCAGACCTCTGTCTGCAGACCTGATGCCCTAGCAGACCTCTGTCTACAGAACCGATGCCCCCCATAGACCTCTGTCTGCAGACCTGATGTCAAAAGCAGTCATCTGTCTGCAGAACCGATGCCACCAAAGACCTCTGTCTGTAGAACTGATGCCCCCCAGCGGATCTCCGTCTGCAGAACCGATGCCTCCACAGACCTCTGTCTGCAGACAAGATGCCCCAAGCGGACCTCTGTCTGAATACCCGATGCTCCCATAGACCTCTCTCTGCAGACACGATGCACCACAGATCATCAGATTGCAGACCCGATGCCTCCACAGACCTCTGTCTGCAGACCCGATGCCCCCCACGGACCTCTGTCTACAGAACTGATGCCTTCACAGACCTCTGTCTGCAGACCCGATGCCGCCACAGACCTCTGTCTGCGGACACGATGCCCTCCTAGACCTCATTCTGGAGACCCAATGCCCTCGCAGACTCTGTCTGCAGTCCAGATGCACCTGCAGACCTCTGTCTACAGACCTGATGCCAAAAGCAGTCGTCTTTCTGCAGACTTGATGCCCCCCACCGACCTATGATGCAGACCTGATGCCCCCACAGACCTCTGTCTGCAGAACCGATGTCCCCAGATACCTCTGAGTGCAGACCCCATTCCCGCACAGACCTCTGTCTGCAGACGCGATGCCTTAGCAGACTCTGTCTGCAGACCAGATGCCCCAGCAGACCTCATTTGCAGAACCGATGACCCACACATCTCTCTCAGGAGGCGCGATGCTCCTTAGACCTCTGTCAGCAGACACGATGCCCCCACAGACAATATATCTGCAGACCCGATGCCACCAGCGGACCTCTTTCTGCAGACCTGTAGCCCACAGAGACCTCTCTCGGCAGACCGATGCCCACACAGACCTCTGTCTGCAGGCCCGATGCCCCCACGAACCACTGTCTGCAGACCCAAAGCCCCAACAGACCTCTGTCTGCAAACCATAACCCCGAAGACCTCTGTCTGCAGACCAAATGCCCGCACAGACCTCTGTCTGTAGATACGATGCCCCAGAGACATCTGTCTGCAGACCTGATGCCAAAAGAGGTCATCTGTCTGCAGAACCAATGCCCCCACAGACCTATGTCTGCAGGCCCGATGACCACACAGACCTCTGTCTGCAGAAGTGATGCCATCCCAGACCTCTGTCTGCAGACCTGATGCCAAAAGAGGTCGTCTGTCTGCAGACACAATGCCCCCACAGACATCTGTCTGCAGACCCGATGCCCCCACAGACCTCTGTCTGCAGACGGGATGCCATCCCAGACCTCTGTCTGTAGTCCCGATGCCCCCACAGACCTCTGTCTGCAAACCCGATGACACCAGCGGACGTCCGTCTGCAGACCAGATGTCCCACAAACCTCTGTCTGCAGACCCGATGCCCCACAGACCTCTGTCTGCAGACCCGATTCCCCCATAGGACCTCTGTCTGCAGACCCGATGCCCCCACAGACCTCTGTCTGAAGTCCGGATGCCCCCAGTGGACCTTTGTCTACAGACCCGATGCTCCCAGTGGACCTCTTTCTGCAGACCCGATGCTCCCACAGACCTCCTGTATGCAGAGCCAAATCCCCCAGAGACCTCTGGCTGGGGGACCCGAAGCGCCCGCAGACTTCTTTCTGCAGACCCGATGCCCCCACAGACCTCTGTCTTCAGACCCGATGCCTCAACTGACCTCTGTCTGCAGACCCGATGCCCCCACAGAAATCTGTCTGCAGACCCAATGCCACCAGTGACCTCTGTCTGCAGACCAGATGTCACCAGCAGACCTCTTTCTGCAGACTCAATGCCCTAGCAGACTCTGTCTGCAGACCAGATGCCCCCGCATACCTCTGTCTACAGACTCGATGCCCCCATAGACATCTGTCTCCAGACCTGATGCCAACAGTGGTCGTCTGTCTGCAGACCCGATGCCCCCAAAGACTTATGTTTGCAGACCCACTGCCCCCAGCGGACCCCTGTCTTCATACCCGATGCCCCCCGCAGACCTCTGTCTGCAGACCCGACGACCCACAGACCTCTGTCTGCAGACCCGATGCCCTCGCAGACTCTGTCTGTACACCAGTTGCCCACGCAGACCTCTGTGTCCATAACCGATGCCCCCACAGACCTCAGTCTGCGGACCCAATGTCCCCACAGACCTCTGTCTGCAGACCAGATGCACCCTCAGACCTCTATCTGCAGAACCAGTCCATATGCCCCCAGAGGAACTCCGTCTGCAGACCCGATGCCCCCAAAGACCTATGTCTGCAGATCCGATGCCCTTGCAGACTCTGTCTGTAGAACAGATGCCCCCGCAGACTTCTGTCTCCAAACCCGATGCACCCAAAGACCTCTGTCTGCAAACGCGATGCCCACACAGACCTCTGTCTGCAAACCCGGTGCCCCCACAGACCTCTGTCTGCAGACCTGATGCCAAAAGAGGTCGTCTCCCACAGACCGAATACCCCCACAGACCTCTGGCTGCAGACACGATGCCCCCACAGACCTCTGTCTGCAGTAGGGATGCCATCCCCAGACCTCTGTCGCAGTCCCGATACCCCCACAGACCTCTGTCTGCAAATCCCGATGACACCAGCGGACGTCCGTCTGCAGACCCGATGTCCCACAAACCTCTGTCTGCAGACCCGATGCCCCCACAGACACCTGTCTTCAGTCAGAATCCCCTGTGGACCTCTGTCTGCAGACACGATGCCCCCAGAATCCTCTGTCTGCAGACCCGATGCCAACACAGAAATCTGTCTGCAGACCCGATACCCCCATTGACCTCTGTCTGCAGACCCGATTCCCCCACAGACCTCTGTCTGCAGGTCCGATGCCCCCACAGACCTCTGTCTTGAGACCGGATGCCCCCAGCGGACCTCTTTCTGCAGACCGGATGCGCCCACGTACTTCTGTCTACAGAACTGATGCCTCAATGGACCTCTGTCTTCAGACACGATGCACCCAAAGACCTCTGTCTGTAGACCCGATAGCCCCAGGGACCTCTTTCTGCAGAACCGATGTGGCCACAGACCTCTGTTTGCAGAACCGATGCCCCACCAGATATCTGTCTGCAGAACCGCTGCCCCCAGAGGCCTCTGTCTGCAGATCCAATGCCCCAGAGGCCTCTGTCTGCAGACCCAATGCCCCTAGAGGACCTCTGTCTGCAGAACCGATGCCCACACAGACCACTGTCTGCACACCCGATGCCCACATAGACCTCTGTCTGCAGAACCGATGGTCCCTCAGACATCTGTCTATAGGCCCGATGCTGCCACAGACCTCTGTCTGCGGAAACGATGCCCCCGGCAGACCTCGTTATGGAGACCCGATGCCCTCGCAGACTCTGTCTGCAGTACAGATGCCCCTGCAGATCTCTGTGTACAGACTCGATGCACCCATAGACCTATATCTGCAGACCTGATGCCAAAAGCGGACGTCTCTTTGCAGACTTGATGCCCCCACCGACCTATATCAGCAGAATCAATGCCCCCACAGACCTCTGTCTGCACACCCGATGTCCCCAGCGGAACTCTGTCTGCATACCCGATGTTCCCCCACAGACCTCTGTCTGCAGACCCGATGCCCATAGAGACCTCTGTCTGCAGACCCATTCCAGCACAGACCTCTCTCTGCAGACCCAATGTCCAAAGCGGACCTCTGTCTGCATACCCGATGCCCCCCCGCAGACCTCTGTCTACAGACCCGATGCCTTAGCAGACTCTGTCTGCAGACCAGATGCCCCCGCAGACCTCTGTCTACAGAACCGATGCCCCCATAGACCCCCGTCTGCAGACCTGATGTCAAAAGCGGTCGTCTGTCTGCAGACCCTTTCCACCAAAGACCTCTGTCTGAAGACACAATGCCCCCAGCGGACCTCTGACTGAAGACCCGATGCTCCCACAGACCCTCTCTCTGCAGACACGATGCACCACCAGATCATCAGTCTGCAGACCCGATGCCCCAGTGGACATCTGTCTGCAGACCTGATGCCCCCACAAACCTCTATCTGAAGACTGATGACACCGCAGACCTCTGTCTGCAGACCTGATGCCACACAGACCCTTTCTTTGACCGGATGCCCCCACATACCTCTGTCTGCCGACCAGATGCCCCCCACAGACCTCTGTCTGCAGACTCGATTCCCATACAGACCTGTGTCTGCAGACCCGATGCCCACAGCGGACCTCCGTCTGCAGAACCGATGCTCCCACAGACCTCTGTCTGCAGACCCAATTCTCCCAGAGACCTCTGGCTGGAGACCCGATGCGCCCAGAGACTTCTTTCTGCAGATGATGCCCCCACAGACCTTGTCTGCAGACTCGATGCCCAAACAGACCTCTGTCTGCAGACCGGATGCAACCAGCAGACGTCTGTCTGCAGACTCAATGCCCTAGCAGACTCTGTCTGCAGAACAGATGCCCCCATCGACCTCTGTCTGCAGACCTGATACCAACAGTGGTCGTCTGTCTGCAGACTCGATGCCACCAAATACCTCTGTCTGTAGAACTGATACCCCCAGCGGACCTCCGTCTGCAGACCGGATGCCCCCTCAGACCTCTGTCTGCAGACCCAATGCTCCCAGAGGCCTCTGTCTGCAGACCAGATGCCCCCAGAGGAACTGTGTCTGCAGACCCGATGCCCCCAAAGACCGATGTCTGCAGATCCGATGCCCTTGCAGACTCTGTCTGTAGACCAGATGCCCCCGCAGACTTCTGTCTCCAAACCCGATGCACCCAAAGACCTCTGTCTGCAGACCCGATGCCTACAGCGGTCGTCTGTCTGCAGACCTGATGCCCCCGCAGACCTCTGTCTGTAGACCAGATGCCCCCGCAGAGTCTGTCTGCAGACCATGCCCCCCCGGGCCTCTGTCTCCATACTCAATGCCCCCACAGACCTCAGTCTGCAGGCCCGATGCCACCACAGACTTTTGTATGGAGGAACGATGTCCCGAGAGACCTCTGTCTGCAGACCCGATGCACCAACGGACCTCTATCTAAACCCGATGCCCCCAGAGACCTCTGTCTTCGGACCGAATGCACCCACAGACCTCCGTTTGTAGACCCAATGCCCCAAAGACCTCTGTCTGCAGACCCGATGCCCCCACAAACCTCAGTCTGAAGACTCGATGCCAACACAGACCTCTGTCTGCAGACACGATACCCCCCAAAGAACTCGTTCGGCAGACCCGATGTCCTCGTAGACTCTCTCTGCAGACCAGATGCCAAAAAGGGTCATCTGTCTGCAGAACCGAGTGCCCCCACAGACCTCTTTCTGCAGACGGATGTCGCAGACCTCTGTCTGTCGTCCCGATGCCCCCCACAGACCTCTGTCTGCAAACCCAATGACACCAACGGACGTCCGTCTGCAGACCCGATGTCCCACAAACCTCTGTCTGCAGACCCGATGCCCCACAGACCTCTGTCTGCAGACCCGATGCCCACACAGAAATCTGTCTGCAGACCCGATGCCACCACTGACCTCTGTCTGCAGACCCGATGCCCCCGCAGACCTCTGTCTGCAGACCTGATACCAACAGTGGTCGTCTGTCTGCAGACCCGATGCCACCAAAGACCTCTGTCTGTAGATCTGATGCCCCCAGCGGACCTCCATCTGCAGACCGGGTGCCCCCTCAGACCTCTGTATGCAGAACCAATGCTCCCAGAGGCCTCTGTCTGCAGACCAGATGTCCCCAGAGGAACTCCGTCTGCAGACCTGATGCCCCCAAAGACCTATGTCTGCAGATCCGATGCCCTTGCAGACTCTGTCTGTAGACCAGATGCCCCCTGCAGACTTCTGTCTCCAAACCCGATGCACCCAAAGACCTCTGTCTGCAGACCAGATGCCCCCACAGACCTCTGTCTGCAGAGCCGATGCCCCCAGTGACCTCTGTTGCAGACCTGATGCCCCCACAGACCTCTGTCTGCAGACCGAATGCCCCCAGCGGACGTCTGTCTTCAGACACGATGCCCCCAGAGACCTCTGTCTGCAGACCCGATGCCACCAGAGGACCTCTGCATGCAGAACCGATGCTCCCAATGACCACTGTCTGCACACCGCATGCCCCCATAGACCCTCTGTCTGCAGACCCGATGCCGCCACAGACCTCTGTCTGCAGACACGATGCCCTCCCCCGACCCTCGTTCTGAGACCCGATGCACTCGCAGAATCTGTCTGCAGTCCTGATGCACCTGCAGACCTCTGTCTACAGACCTAATGCCAAAAGCGGTCGCCTTTCTGCAGACTTGATGCCCCCACCGACCTATGTCTGCAGACCAGATGCCCGCACAGACCTCTGTCTGCAGACCCGATGCCTTAGCAGACTCTGTCAGCAGACCAGATGCCCCAGCAGACCTCTGTTTGCAGACACGATGACCCACAGATCTCTCGGCAGACGCGATGCCCTTAGACCTCTGTCAGCAGACACGATGCCCCCACAGACAATCTGTCTGCAGACCCGATGCCCCCAGTGGACATCTGTCTGCAGACCTGTAGCCCACACAGACCTCTCTCGGCAGACTGATGCCACACAGAACTCTGTCTGCAGGCCCGATGCGCCCACGAACCTCTGTCTGCAGACCCAAAGCCCCAACAGACCTCTGTCTGCAAACCATATCCCCCGAAGACCTCTGTCTGCAGACCCAGGCCTCACAGACCTCTGTCTGTAGACACGATGTCCCAGAGACCCTCTCTGCAGACCCGATGCCCACACAGACCTCTGTCTGAAAACCCGATGCCCCCACAGACCTCTGTCTGCAGACCGTATGCCAAAGGAGGTCGTCTGTCTGCAGACCCAATGCCCCCACAGACCTCTGTCTGCAGACGGGATGCCCCCACAGACCTCTGTCTGCAGACCGGATGCCATCCCAGACCTCTGTCTGCAGTCCCGATGCCCCCACAGACCTCTGTCTGGAAACCGCATGACACCAGCGCGGACGTCCGTCTGCAGACCAGAGGTCCCACAAACCTCTGTCTGCAGACCGGATGCCCCACAGACCTCTGACTGCAGACCCGATGCCCCCACAGACCCCTGTCTGTAGACCCGAATCACCTGTGGACCTCTGTCTGCAGACCCGATGCCGCCAGAATCCTCTGTCTGCAGACCCGATGCCTCCACAGACCACTGTATGCAGACCCGATGACAACAGAGACCCTCTGACTGGGAATCCGATGCCCCCACAGACCTCTGTCTGCAGACCCAATGCCTCCAAAGACCTTTGTCTGCAGACCCAAGGCCACCAATGACCTCTGTCTGCAGACCCGATGCCCCCACAGAAGTCTGTCTGCAGACCCGATGCCCCCATTGACCTCTGTCTGCAGACCCGATTACCCCATAGACCTATGTCTGCAGACCCAATGCCCCCACAGACCTCTGTCTTAAGACCGGATGCCCCCAGCGGACCTGTCTGCAGACCCGATGCGCCCACGGACCTCTGTCTACAGAACTGATGCCTCCATGGACCTCTGTCTTCAGACACGATGTACCCACAGACCTCTGTCTGTAGACCCGATGCCCCCACAGACCTCTGTCTGCAGAACCAATGCACCCAGAGTCCTCTGTCTGGAGAACCAATGCGCCCACAGACCTCTGTCTGCATATTCGATGCCGCCACAGACCTCTGTCTGCAGATCCGATGCCCTTGCAGACTCTGTCTGTAGACCAGATGCCCCCGCAGACCTCTGTCTCCAAACCCGATGCACCCAAAGACCTCTGTCTGCAGACCCGATGCCTACAGCGGTCGTCTGTCTGCAGACCTGATGCCCCCACAGACCTCTGTCTGTAGACCAGATGCCCCCGCAGAGTCTGCTGCAGACCATGCCACCACAGACCACTGTCTCCATAATCAATGCGCCCACAGACATCAGTCTGCAGGCCCGATGTCCCCACAGACCTTTGTATGCAGGAACGATGCCCTCAGAGACCTCTGTCTGCAGACCCGATGCCCCCACAGACCTCTGTCTTCAGACCTGATGTCCCCAGAGACCTCTGTCTGCAGACGTGATGCACCCACGGACCTCTATCTGAAACCCAATGCCCCCAGAGACCTCTGTCTTCAGATGCAATGCGCTCACAGACCTCTGTTTCTAGACCCAATGCCCCAAAGACCTCTGTCTGCAGACACGATGCCCCCACAAACCTCAGTCTGAAGACACGATGCCAACACAGACCTCTGTCTGCAGACACGATACCCAACTCCAGAACTCGTTCTGCAGACCCGATGTCCTCGGAGACTCTGTCTGCAGACCAGATGCCAAAAGGGGTCATCTGTCTGCAGACCCAGTGCCCCTAAAGACCTCTGTCTGCAGAACCCATGCCCCCACAGACCTCTTTCTGCAGACCCGATGCTATCGCAGACCTCTGTCTGCAGTCCCGATGCCCCCACAGACCTCTGACTGAAAACCCAATGACACCAACGAACGTCCATCTACAGACCCGATGTCCCAAAACCTCTGTCTGCAGACCCGATGCCCCACAGACCTCTGTCTGCAGACCCGAATCCCCTGTGGACCTTTGTCTTCAGAGCAGACGCCCTAAGAGTTTTCTGTCTGCAGACCGATGCCTCCACAGACAACTGTACTGGACCAGATGCCCCCAGAGACCTTGGTCTGAGGAACCAATGCCCCCAGAGGCCTCTGTCTGCAGACCCCATGCCCCTAGAGGACCTCTGTCTGCAGAACCGATGCCCACACAGACCACTGTCTGCACACCCAATGCCCACATAGACCTCTGTCTGCAGAACCGATGGTCCCTCAGACGTCTGTCTGTAGGACCGATGCCACCACAGACCTCTGTCTGCGGACACGATGCCCCCGGCAGACCTCGTTCTGGAGACCCGATGCCCTCGCAGACTCTGTCTGCAGTACAGATGCCCCTGCAGTCCTCTGTCTACAGACTCGATGCACCCACAGAAATTTGTCTGCAGACCCGATGCCCCCATTGACCTCTGTCTTAAGACTGGATGCCCCCAGCGGACCTCTGTCTGCAGACCGGATGCCCCCTCAGACCTCTATCTGCAGACCCAATTCTCCCAGAGACCTCTGGCTGGAGACCCGATGCACCCAGAGACTTCTTTCTGCAGACCTGATGCCCCCACAGACCTCTGTCTTCAGACCCGATGCCTTCACAGACCTTTGTCTGCAGACCCGATGCCCGTCGTGACCTCTGTCTGCATACCCGATGCTCACACAGAAATCTGTCTGCAGAACCGATGCCCCCACAGACCTCTGTCTTCAGACCCGAACCCGGAGACTCGATGTCCAAACAGACCTCTGTCTGCAGACCGGATGCGCCCAGCGGACCTCTGTCTGCAGACTCGATGCCCTAGCAGACTCTGTCTGCAGAATAGATGCCCCCATAGACCTCTGTCTGCAGACCTGATACCAACAGTGGTCGTCTGTCTGCAGACCCGATGCCAACAAATATCTCTGTCTGTAGAACTGATGCCCCCAGCGGACCTCCATCTGCAGACCGGATGCCCCCTCAGACTTCTGTCTGCAGACCCAATGCTCCCAGAGGCCTCTGTCTGCAGACCAGATACCCCCAGAGGAATTCCGTCTGCAGACCCGATGCCTCCAAAGACCTATGTCTGCAGATCCGATGTCCTTGCAGACTCTGTCTGTAGACCAGATGCCCCCGCAGACTTCTGTCTCCAAACCCGATGCACCCAAAGACCTCTGTCTGCAGACCCGATGCCTACAGCGTCATCTCTCTGCAGACCTGATGCCCACACAGACCTCTGTCTGTAGACCAGATGCCCCTCGCAGAGTCTGTCTGCAGACCATGCCCCCCCTGGGCCTCTGTCTCCATACTCAGTGCCCCCACAGACCTCAGTCTGCAGGCCCGATACCCCCACAGACCTTTGTATGCAGGAACGATGTCCCCAGAGACCTCTGTCTGCAGACCCGATGCACCCACGGACCTCTATCTAAACCCGATGCCCCCAGAGACCTCTGTCTTCAGATGGAATGCGCCCACAGACCTCTGTTTGTAGACCCAATGCCCCAAAGACCTCTGTCTGCAGACCCGATGCCCCCAAAAACCTCAGTCTGAAGACTCAATGCCAACACAGACCTCTGTCTGCAGACACGATACACCCCTCAAACCTCGTTCTGCAGACCCGATGTCCCTCGAAGACTCTATCTGCAGACCGGATGCCAAAAGGGGTCGTCTGTCTGCACACCCAGTGACCCCATGCAGACCTCTGTCTGCAGACCCGATGCCCCCACAGACCTCTGCCTGCAGACCGGATGCCATCCCAGACCTCTGTCTGCAGTCCTGATGCCCCCACAGACCTCTGTCTGCAAACCCGATGACACCAGCGGACATCCGTCTGCAGACCCGATGTCCCACAAACCTCTGTCTGCAAACCCGATGCCCACATAGACCTCTGTCTGCAGAACCGATGGTCCCTCAGACGTCTGTCTGTAGGACCGATGCCGCCACAGACCTCTGTCTGCGGACACGATTCCCCCGGCAGACCTCGTTCTGGAGACCCGATGCCCTCGCAGACTCTGTCTGCAGTCCAGATGCCCCTGCAGACCTCTGTCTACAGACTCGATGCACCCATAGACCTCTGTCTGCAGACCCGATGCCCCAACAGACCTCTGTCTTAAGACTGGATGCCCGCAGCGGACCTCTGTCTGCAGACCGGATGCCCCCTCAGACCTCTATCTGCAGAACCAATGCTCCCAGAGGCCTCTGTCTGCAGACCAGATGCCCCCAGAGGAACTCCGTCTGCAGACCCGATGCCCCCAAAGACCTATGTCTGCAGATCCAATGCCCCCAGAGGCCTCTGTCTGCAGACCCGATGCCCCCTAGAGGACCTCTGTCTGCAGAAACGATGCCCACACAGTCCTCAGTCTGGAGACCCGATGCCCCCACAGACCTCTGTCTGCAGACCCGATGCGCCGCAGACTCTGTCTGCAGACGGGATGCCCCCACAGACCTCTGTCTGCAGAGCCGATGCCCCCAGCGGAATTCTGTCTGCAGACCCGATGCCATCCCAGACCTCTGTCTGCAGACCCGATGCCACCACAGACCTCTGTCTGCAGACCCGATGCCCTTACAGACCATTGTTTGCAGACCCAATGACCCTTTCATCTCTGTTGGCAGACCCGATGCCCCCACTGGACATCTGTCTGCAGACCCGATGACCCTCAGACATCTCTCTGCAGATTGATGCCCCCACAGACCTCTCTCTGCAGATCTGATGCCCCACAGACCCTTTCTGATGAACGGATGCCACCATAGTCCCTCTGTCTGCAGACCCAATGCCAGCACAGACCCCCTTTTTGCATACCCGATGCCCGAAAGACCTCTGTCTGCAGACCCACTGCCCCAGCAGACCTCTGTCTGCAGACCCGATGCCTGTGCAGACTCTGTCTGCAGAACAGAAGCCCCCGTAGACCTCTCTCTCCAAACGCGATGCACCCATAGACCTCTGTCTGCAGACCCGATGCCGACAGCGGTCGTTGTTCTGCAGAACCGATGCGCCCACAGACCACTGTCTACATACCCGCCTACCACGCAGACGTCTGTATGCAGAACCGATGCCCCCGCAGACCTCTGTCTGCAGACCCTATGTCCTCGCAGACTCTGTCTGCAGACCAGATGCCAACGCAGACCTCTGTCTCCATACCCGATGTTCCAACAGACCTCAGTCGGCGGACCCGATGCACCCACTGGACCTCTGTTTGCAGACCTGGTGCCCCCACTGGACCTCTGTCTGTAGAACCGATGCCCACACAGTCCTCAGTCTGGAGACCCGATGCCCCCACAACCTCTGTCTGCAGACCCGATGCCCCCGCAGACTCTGTCTGCAGACCGGATGTACCCACAGACCTCTGTCTGCAGACCCGAAGCCCCCACCGGACTTCTGTCTACAGACCCGATGCCCCCATCGTACCTCTGTCTGCAGACCCGATGCCCCCAGCAGGTCTCTGTCTGCAGACCCGATGCCATCCCAGACCTCTGTCTGCAGAACGGCTGCGCCCACAGACCTCTCTATGCAGACTCGATGTAACCACAGACCTCTGTCTGCAGACCCGATGCCCCCACAGACCATTGTTTGCCGACCCGATGACCCTTTCATCTCTGTCGGCAGACCCGATGCCCCCACTGGACATCTGTCTGCAGAACCGATGACCCACAGACATCTCTCGGCAGACTGATGCCCCCACAGAACTTCTCTGCAGACCTGATGCCCCACAGACCTTGTCTGTTGAACGGATGCCACCACAGTCCTCTGTCTGCAGACCCAATGGCAGCACAGACCTTTATCTCCAGACCCGATACCCTGAAAGACCTCTGTCTGCAGACCCACTGCCCCCAGCAGACCTCTGTCTGCAGACCCGATGCCTGCGCAGACTCTGTCTGCAGACCAGAAGCCCCCGCAGACCTCTGTCTCCAAACATGATGCACCCATAGACCTCTGTCTCCAGAACCGATGCCACGACAATCCTCAGTCTGCAGACGAGATGACCCCAGAGACCTCTGTCTGCAGACCCAATGTCCCCTGCAGACCTCTTTCTGAAGACCCGATGCCCTCGCAGACTCTGTCTGCAGAGCAGATGCCCCCGCAGACCTCTGTCTACAGACCAGATGCCCCCATAGACTTCTGTGTGCAGACCTGATGCCGACAGCGGTCGGTGGTCTGCAGACCCGATGCACCCTCAGATCTCTGTCTGCAGACCCGTTGCCGCCCAGACCTCTGTCTGCAGACCCGATGCCCCTACAGACCTCTGACTGCAGACCCGATACCACCGCAGACTTCTGTCTGCAGACCCTATGTCCTCGAAGACTGTGTCTGTAGACCAGATGCCCACACAGACCTCTGACTCCCATACTCGATGCCCCCACAGACCTCAGTCTGCGTAACTGATGTCCCCACAGAGATCTGTTTGCAGTCTCGATGCCCCCAGAGACCTCTGTCTGCAGACCCAATGCCCCCACAGAACTTTGTTTGCAGACCCGATACCGCCCAGACCTCTGTCTGCAGACCTGATGCCCCAACAGACCTCTCTGTGCAGACCCGATGCCCCCTAGCATACCTCTGTCTGCAGATCCGATGACCCACAGACTTTTCTCTGCATGCCCGATGCCCCCACAGACCTATGACTGCAGACCGGATGCTTCCGCAGACTCTGTGTGCAGACCATACCCACGCAGACCTCTGTCTACAAACTCAATGTCCCCACAGACCTCAGTCTGCAGGCCCGATGACCCCAGCGGACCTTTGTCTGCAGTACCGAAGCCCCCACACACCTCAGTCTGCAGGCCTGATGACCCCAGCAACCTCCGTCTGCAGAGCCGATGCCCCCACAGACCTCTGTCTGCAGACCCGATGCCCCCAGCGGACCTCCGTCTGCAGAACCGACGCCCCAACAGGCCCTCTGTCTGCATACCGATGCACGCACAGCCCTCTGTCTGCAGACCTGATGCCCCAACAGGCCCTCTGTCTGCAGACCTGATGACCCCACAGACCTCTGTCGGCAGACCCGATTCCCCCAAACACCTCTGTCTGCAGACCCGATGCCCACACAGACCTCTGTCTGCAGACCTGATGCCCCCAGGACACCACTATCTGCAGACCCGATGCCCCCACAGACCTTCGTCTGCAGACCCGATGACCACACAGACCTCTGTCTGCAGACCTGATGCCCCCAGGACACCACTATCTGCAGACCCGATGCCCCCACAGACCTTCGTCTGCAGACCCGATGCCCCCACAGACCTTCGTCTGCAGACCCGATGCCCCCAGCCTACCTCTGTCTGCAGACCCGATGTCTCCACAGACCTCTGTCTCCAGAAATGATGCCACGACAAACCTCACTCTGCAGACCTGATGACCCCAGAGACCGCTGTATGCAGACCCTGATGCCCCTACAGACCTCTGTCTGCAGACCAGATGCCCGCAGGACACCACTATCTGCAGACCCGATGCCCCCACAGACCATTGTCTGGAGACCCGATGCCCCAGCTTACCTCTGTCTGCAGACGCGATGCCCACACACTCCCCTGTCTGTAGACCCGATGCCTCCACAGACCTCTGTCTCCAGAACCGATGCCACGACAATCCTCAGTCTGCAGACCAGATGACCCCAGAGACCTCTGTCTGCAGTCCCGATGCCCCCTGCAGTCCTCTGTCTGAAGACAAGATGCCCTCGCAGAATCTGTCTGCAGACCAGATGCCCCCGCATGAACCTCTGTTACAGACCAGATTCCCCCATAGACCTCTGTGTGAAGACCTGATGCCGACAGTGGTCGTCGGTCTGCAGACCCGATGCACCCTCAGACCTCTGTCTGCAGACCCGATGCCCCCGCAGTCCTCTGACTGCAGACCCGATGCTCCCCAGACCTCTGTCTGCAGATCCGATGCCCCCACAGACCTCTGTCTGCAGACCCGATGCCCCTACAGACCTCTGTCTGCAGACCTGATGCCCCCGCAAACTCTGTCTGCAGACCATGCCCCTGCAGTCCTCTGTCTCCATACCCAATGCCCCCATAGACCTTAGTCTGCAGACCTGATACCCCCACATACCTCTGTCTGCAGTACCGATGCCCCCAGAGACCTCTTTCTGCAGACCCAATGCCCCCACAGAACTTTGTTTGTAGACCCGATACCGCCCAGACCTCTGTCTGCTGACCTGATGCCCCCACAGACCTCTGTGTGCAGACCCGATGCCCCTAGCGTACCTCTTTCTGCAGACCCGATGACCCACAGACCTTTCTCTGCATGCCCGATGCCCCCACAGACCTATGACTGCAGACCGGATGCTTCCACAGACTCTGTCTGCAGACCATACCCCCGCAGACCTCTGTCTCCAAACTCAATGTCCCCACAGACCTCAGTCTGCAGGCCGATGACCCCAGCGGACCTTTGTCTGCAGTACTGATGCTTCCGCAGATTCTGTCTGCAGACCATACCCCCGCAGACCTCTGTCTCCAAACTCAATGTCCCCACAGACCTCTGTCTACAGACCAGATGCCCCATAGACCTCTGTCTGCAGACCTGATGCCGACAGCCGTCGTCGGTCTAAAGACCCAATGCAACCTCAGACCTCTGTCTGCAGACCCGATGCCCCCGCAGTCCTCTGACTTCAGACCCGATGCTGCCCAGACCTCTGTCTGCAGATCCGATGCTCGTACAGACCTCTGTCTGCAGACCTGATGCCTCTGCAAACTCTGTCTGCAGACCATGCCCCCGCAGTCCTCTGTCTCCATACCCAATGCCCCCATAGACCTCAGTCTGCAGACCTGATGACCCCAGAGACCGCTGTATGCAGACCTGATGCCCCTACAGACCTCTGTCTGCAGACCAGATGCCCGCAGGACACCACTATCTGCAGACCCGATGCCCCCACAGACCTTTGTCTGGAGACCCGATGCCCCAGCTTACCTCTGCATGCAGACGCGATACCCTCACACTCCCCTGTCTGTAGACCCGATGCCTCCACAGACCTCTGTCTCCAGAACCGATGCCACGACAATCCTCAGTCTGCAGACCAGATGACCCCAGAGACCTCTGTCTGCAGTCCCGATGCCCCCTGCAGTCCTCTGTCTGAAGACAAGATGCCCTAGCAGAATCTGTCTGCAGACCAGATGCCCCCGCAGACCTCTGTTACAGACCAGATGCCCCCATAGACCTCTGTGTGAAGACCTGATGCCGACAGTGGTCGTCGGTCTGCAGACCCGATGCACCCTCAGACCTCTGTCTGCAGACCCGATGCCCCCGCAGTCCTCTGACTGCAGACCCGATGCTCCCCAGACCTCTGTCTGCAGATCCGAATGCCCCCACAGACCTCTGTCTGCAGACCCGATGCCCCTACAGACCTCTGTCTGCAGACCCGATACCCCCGCAGACTTCTGTCTGCAGACTCTATGTCCTCGCAGACTGTGTCTGCAGACCAGATGCCAAACACAGACCTCTGACTCCCATACTTGATGCCCCCACAGACCTCTGTCTGCAGACCCGATGCCCCTACAGACCTCTGTCTGCAGACCCGATACCCCCGCAGACTTCTGTCTGCAGACTCTATGTCCTCGCAGACTGTGTCTGCAGACCAGATGCCAAACACAGACCTCTGACTCCCATACTTGATGCCCCCACAGACCTCAGTCTGCATAACTGATGTCCCCACAGAGATCTGTCTGCAGTACCGATGCCCCCAGAGACCTCTTTCTGCAGACCCAATGCCCCCACAGAACTTTGTTTGTAGACCCGATACCTCCCAGACCTCTGTCTGCTGACCTGATGCCCCCACAGACCTCTGTGTGCAGACCCGATGCCCCTAGCATACCTCTTTCTGCAGACCCGATGACCCACAGACCTTTCTCTGCATGCCCGATGCCCCCCACAGACCTATGACTGCAGACCGGATGCTTCCACAGACTCTGTCTGCAGACCATACCCCCGCAGACCTCTGTCTCCAAACTCAATGTCCCCACAGACCTCAGTCTGCAGGCCCGATGACCCCAGCGGACCTTTGTCTGCAGTACCGATGCTTCCGCAGATTCTGTCTGCAGACCATACCCCACAGACCTCTGTCTCCAAACTCAATGTCCCCACAGACCTCTGTCTACAGACCAGATGCCCCCACAAACCTCTGTCTGCAGACCCGGTGCCCCCACAGACCTCTGTCTGCAG
This sequence comes from Microtus obscurus, assembly GCA_963919715.1. Classification (NCBI taxonomy): domain Eukaryota; kingdom Metazoa; phylum Chordata; class Mammalia; order Rodentia; family Cricetidae; genus Microtus; species Microtus obscurus. The sequence goes on from CAWTZC010000620.1 coordinate 25,457, forward strand.
ACCCGATGCCCCCAGCGTACCTCTGTCTACAGACACGATGCCACCACAGACCTCTGTCTACAGACCTGATGCCACCACAAACCTCTTTCTGCAGACCCGATGAACCCATAGACCTCTGTCGGCAGACCCGATTCCCCCAAACACCTCTGTCTGCAGACCCGATGCCCACACAGACCTCTGTCTGCAGACCTGATGCCCCCAGGACACCACTATCTGCAGACCCGATGCCCCCACAGACCTTCGTCTGCAGACCCGATGCCCCCAGCCTACCTCTGTCTGCAGACCCCGATGCCTCCACAGACCTCTGTCTCCAGAAACGATGCCACGACAAACCTCACTCTGCAGACCCGATGACCCCAGAGACCGCTGTGTGCAGACCTGATGCCCCTACAGACCTCTGTCTGCAGACCAGATGCCCGCAGGACACCACTATCTGCAGACCCGATGCCCCCCACAGACCTTTGTCTGGAGACCCGATGCCCCAGCTTACCTCTGCATGCAGACGCGATACCCTCACACTCCCCTGTCTGCAGACCCGATGCCTCCACAGACCTCTGTCTCCAGAACCGATGCCACGACAATCCTCAGTCTGCAGACCAGATGACCCCAGAGACCTCTGTCTGCAGTCCCGATGCCCCCTGCAGTCCTCTGTCTGAAGACCCGATGCCCTCGCAGACTCTGACTGCAGACCAGATGCCCCCGCAGACCTCTGTCTACAGACCAGATGCCCCATAGACCTCTGTCTGCAGACCTGATGCCGACAGCGGTCGTCGGTCTGCAGACCCGATGCACCCTCAGACCTCTGTCTGCAGACCCGATGCCCCCGCAGTCCTCTGACTGCAGACCCGATGCTGCCCAGACCTCTGTCTGCAGATCCGATGCCCCTACAGACCTCTGTCTGCAGACCTGATGCCCCCGCAAACTCTGTCTGCAGACCATGCCCCTGCAGTCCTCTGTCTCCATACCCAATGCCCCCATAGACCTTAGTCTGCAGACCTGATACCCCCACATACCTCTGTCTGCAGTACCGATGCCCCCAGAGACCTCTTTCTGCAGACCCAATGCCCCCACAGAACTTTGTTTGTAGACCCGATACCGCCCAGACCTCTGTCTGCTGACCTGATGCCCCCACAGACCTCTGTGTGCAGACCCGATGCCCCTAGCGTACCTCTTTCTGCAGACCCGATGACCCACAGACCTTTCTCTGCATGCCCGATGCCCCCACAGACCTATGACTGCAGACCGGATGCTTCCACAGACTCTGTCTGCAGACCATACCCCCGCAGACCTCTGTCTCCAAACTCAATGTCCCCACAGACCTCAGTCTGCAGGCCGATGACCCCAGCGGACCTTTGTCTGCAGTACTGATGCTTCCGCAGATTCTGTCTGCAGACCATACCCCCGCAGACCTCTGTCTCCAAACTCAATGTCCCCACAGACCTCTGTCTACAGACCAGATGCCCCATAGACCTCTGTCTGCAGACCTGATGCCGACAGCCGTCGTCGGTCTAAAGACCCAATGCAACCTCAGACCTCTGTCTGCAGACCCGATGCCCCCGCAGTCCTCTGACTTCAGACCCGATGCTGCCCAGACCTCTGTCTGCAGATCCGATGCTCGTACAGACCTCTGCCTGCAGACCTGATGCCTCTGCAAACTCTGTCTGCAGACCATGCCCCCGCAGTCCTCTGTCTCCATACCCAATGCCCCCATAGACCTCAGTCTGCAGACCTGATGACCCCAGAGACCGCTGTATGCAGACCTGATGCCCCTACAGACCTCTGTCTGCAGACCAGATGCCCGCAGGACACCACTATCTGCAGACCCGATGCCCCCACAGACCTTTGTCTGGAGACCCGATGCCCCAGCTTACCTCTGCATGCAGACGCGATACCCTCACACTCCCCTGTCTGTAGACCCGATGCCTCCACAGACCTCTGTCTCCAGAACCGATGCCACGACAATCCTCAGTCTGCAGACCAGATGACCCCAGAGACCTCTGTCTGCAGTCCCGATGCCCCCTGCAGTCCTCTGTCTGAAGACCCGATGCCCTCGCAGACTCTGTCTGCAGACCAGATGCCCCCGCAGACCTCTGTCTACAGACCAGATGCCCCATAGACCTCTGTCTGCAGACCTGATGCCGACAGCGGTCGTCGGTCTGCAGACCCGATGCACCCTCAGACCTCTGTCTGCAGACCCGATGCCCCCGCAGTCCTCTGACTGCAGACCCGATGCTGCCCAGACCTCTGTCTGCAGATCCGATGCCCCCACAGACCTCTGTCTGCAGACCTGATGCCTCCATAAACTCTGTCTGCAGACCATGCCCCTGCAGTCCTCTGTCTCCATACCCAATGCCCCCATAGACCTTAGTCTGCAGACCTGATACCCCCACATACCTCTGTCTGCAGTACCGATGCCCCCAGAGACCTCTTTCTGCAGACCCAATGCCCCCACAGAACTTTGTTTGTAGACCCGATACCGCCCAGACCTCTGTCTGCTGACCTGATGCCCCCACAGACCTCTGTGTGCAGACCCGATGCCCCTAGCGTACCTCTTCTGCAGACCCGATGACCCACAGACCTTTCTCTGCATGCCCGATGCCCCCACAGACCTATGACTGCAGACCGGATGCTTCCACAGACTCTGTCTGCAGACCATACCCCGCAGACCTCTGTCTCCAAACTCAATGTCCCCACAGACCTCAGTCTGCAGGCCGATGACCCCAGCGGACCTTTGTCTGCAGTACTGATGCTTCCGCAGATTCTGTCTGCAGACCATACCCCCGCAGACCTCTGTCTCCAAACTCAATGTCCCCACAGACCTCTGTCTACAGACCAGATGCCCCATAGACCTCTGTCTGCAGACCTGATGCCTCGACAGACATCTGTCTGCAGACGTGATGAACCCAGAGGCCTCTGTCTGCCGACCTGATGCCCCCACAGTCCTCTGTCTACAGACCCGATGCCCCCACAGACCCTCAGTCTGCAGACCCGATGCCCCCAGCGGACCTCTGTCTGCAGACCCGATGCCTCGACAGACATCTGTCTGCAGAAACGATGCCCCACGGACCCTGTGTCTGCAGAACCGATGTCCACAGCGAACCTCCGTCTGCAGACCCGAGCAAAGAACTCTGTCTGCAGACCCAATGCCTCCAGAGACCTCTGTCTGCAGACCCGATGCGCCCACAGACATCTGTCTGTAGAACCAATGCCCCCACAGACCTCTGTCTGCAGAACCAATGTCCACAGACCTCTGTCTGCAGACCTGATGCCCCAGAGGGCCTCTGTCTGCAGACCCGATGCCGCCAGAGGACCTCTGTCTGCAGATCCAATGCACCCACGGACCTCTGTCTGCAGACCCGATGACCCCATAGACCTCTGCCTGCATAACCGATGGTCCCACAGACCTCTGTCTGCAGACCCGATGTGCCACAGACCTCTCTCTGCGGACACAATGTTCTCCGCAGTCCTCGTTCTGAAGACCTGATGCCCTCGCAGAACTCTGTCTGCAGTCCAGATGCCCCTGCAGACCTCTGTCTACAAACCTGATGCCAAAAGCGGTCATCTCTCTGAAGACTTGATGCCCCCACCGACCTATGTCTGCAGACCCGATGCCCCCACAGACCTCAGACCCGATGCCTTAGCAGACTCTGTCTGCAGACCAGATGCCCCAGCAGACGTCTGTTTGCAGACCAGATGACCCCACAGATCTCTCTCTGCAGACGCGATACCCCTTAGACCTCTGTCGGCAGACACGATGCCCCCACAGACAACTCTGTCTGCAGACCCGATGCCCCAGCAGACATTTGTCTGCAGACCCTACTAGCCCACAGAGACCTCTCTCGACAGACTGATGCCCACACAGACCTCTGTCTGCAGGCCCGATGACCCCACACAACCTCTGTCTGCAGACCCAAAGCCCCCACAGACCTCTGTCTGCAGATCTGATGCCCAGCAGACTCTATCTGAACCATAACACCGAAGACCTCTGTCTGCAGACCCGATGCCCACACAGACCTCTGTCTGCAGACCGGATGCCATCCCAGACCTCTGTCTGCAGTCCCGATGCCCCCACAGACCTCTGTCTGCAAACCCGATGACACCAGCAGACGTCCGTCAGCAGCCCCCGATGTCCCACAAACCTCTGTCTGCAGACACGATGCCCCACAGACCTCTCTCTGCAGACCCGATGCCACCAAAGACCTCTGTCTGTAGAACTGATACCCCCAGCCGACCTCCGTCTGCAGACCCGATGACTCCACAGACCTCTGTCTGCTGACAAGATGCCCCCAGCGGACCTCTGTCTGAATACCGAAGCTCCCACAGACCTCTCTCTGCAGACAAGGTGCAACACAGATCATCAGTCTGCAGACCCGATGCCCCAGCGGACATCTGTCTGCAGACCTGATGCCCCACAAAGCCTCTATCTGCAGACTGATGACCCCACAGACCTCTCTCTGCAGACCTGATGCCACACAGACCCCTGTCTTTTGAATGGATGTCCCCACACACCAATGTCTGCGGACCCGATGCCCCCGCAGACCTCTGTCTGCAGACCCTGATGCACCCACAGACCTCTGTCTTCAGACCCGATGCCTCTACAGACCTCTTTCTGCAGACCTGATGCCGTAGTGACCTCTGTCTGCAGACCCGATGCCTACACAGAAATTTGTCTGCAGACTGGATGCCCCCCACTGACCTCTGTCTGCAGACGCGATGCACCCACGGACCTCTGCCTGCAGACCGGATGCCTCCAGCGGACCTCTTTCTGCAGACTCAATGCCCTAGCAGACTCTGTCTGCAGACCAGATTCCCCCGCAGACCTCTGTCTTCAGACCCGATGCCGGCATAGACCGCTGTCTGCAGACCCGATGCCAACAGTGGGCGTCTGTCTGCAGAACCGATGCCACCAAAGACCTCTGTCTGTAGAACTGATGCCTCCAGCGGACCTCCGTCTGCAGACCCCATGCCTCCACAGACTTCTGTCTGCAGACCCAATGCCCCCAGAGGCCTCTGTCTGCAGACCATATGTCCCCAGAGGACCTCGGTCTGCAGACCTAACGCCCACACAGAAATTTGTCTGCAGACCCGATGCCCCCATTGACTTTTGTCTGCAGACCCATTTCCCCATAGACCTCTGTCTGCAGACGCGATGCCACACAGACCTCTGTCTGAAGTCCGGATTAAACCAGAGGACCTTTGTCTGCAGACCCCATGCCCCCACAGACCTCTGTCTGCAGACCCAATGCTCCCACAGACCTCGGTCTGCAGAGCCAAATCCATCAGAGACCTCTGGCTGGAGACGCGATGCGCCCGCGAGACTTCTTTCTGAAGACCCGATGCCCCCACACACCTCTGTCTTTAGACCCGATGCCTCCACAGACCTCTGTCTGCAGACCCGATGCCCGTAGTGACCTCTGTCTGCAGAACCGATGCCTGCAAAGAAATCTGTCTGCAGACCCGATGCCCCCACTGACCTCTGTCTGCAGACTCGATGCCCCCAGCAGACCTCTGTCTGCAGACCGGATGGCCCCAGCGGACCTCTGTCTGCAGACTCGATGCCCTAGCAGACTCTGTCTGCAGACCAGATGTCCCCGCAGACCTCTGTCTACAGACTCAATGCCCCCATAGACCTCTGTCTCCAGACCTGGACTCCAACAGTGGTCGTCTGCTTGCAGACCCGATGCCACCAAAGACCTCTGTCTGTAGACCAGATGCCCCCAGAGGACCTCTCTCTGCAGACCTGATGCTCCCAAAGACCTATGTTTGCAGACCCACTGCCCCCAGCGGACCCCTGTCTGCATACCCGATGCCCCCCCCCGCAGACCTCTGTCTGCAGATACGATGCCCTAGCAGACTCTGTCTGAAGACCAGAGGCCCCCGAAGACCTCTGTCTCCAAACAAGATGCACCCAAAGACCACTGTCTGCAGACCCGATGCCCCCACAGACCTCTGTCTGTAGACCGGATGCCCCCGCAGACTCTGTCGGCAGACCATGCCCCGAGGACAGACCACTGTCTCCATACTCAATGCCCCCACAGACCTCAGTCTTCAAGCCCGATGCCCCCACAGACATTTGTATGCAGAAACAATGCCCTCAGAGACCTCTGTCTGCAGACACGATGTCCCCATAGACCTCTCTCTGCAGACCCGAAGCCCAAAGCGGACCTCTGTCTGCAGACCCCTTGGTCAAAGTGGACCTCTGTCTGCAGACCCGATGACCCCAGAGACCTCTGTCTGCAGACCCAATGCCCCCATATACCTCTGTCTGTAGAACCGATGCTCCCACGGAACTCTCTCTGCATACCCGATGCCCCCAGTGGACCTCTGTGTGCAGACCCGATGCCCCCAGCGGACCCCTGTCTGCAGACCCGATGCCCCCACTGACCTCTGTCTGCAGTCCTGATGCCTCCATAGACCTCTGTCTGTACACCTGATGCACGATAGACCTCTGTCTGCAGACGCGAGTGCCCGACACAGACCTCTGTCTGCAGTCCCGATGCAACAACAGACCTCTGTCTGCAAACCCGATGCCACCAGCGGACGTCCGACTGCAGACCCGATGTCCCACATACCTCTGTCTGCAGACCCGATGCCCCACAGACCTCTGTCTGCAGACCCGATGCCCCACAGACCTCTGTCTGCAGACCCGATGCCCCCACAGACCCCTTGTCTGCAGAACTGAAGCCCCTGTGTACCTCTGTCTGCAGAACTGATGCCCCAAAAGTCCCCTCTGTCTGCAGACACGGTGTCCCCACAGACCACTGTATGCAGACCTGATGCCCCGAGACACCGCTGTCTGCAGACACGATGCCCTCACAGACCTCTTCTGCAGACCCGATGCCCCCACAAACCTCTGTCTGCAGACCCGATGCCTCCATAGACCACTGTTGGCAGACCCGATGCTCCCAGAGACCACTGTCTGCAGAGAGGATGCCTCCACAGACCTCTGTCTGTAGACCCGATGCCCCCGCAGACCTCTGTCTGCAGACCCGATGCCCCCACAAACCTCTGTCTGCAATCCCGATGCCCTCACGGATCTCTGTCTGTAGACCAGATACCCCCAGAGACCTCTGTGTGCAGACCCGATGTCCACAGCGGGTCTTTGTCTGCAGACCCGATGCCTCCAAAGACCTCTGTCTGCAGACCCAATGTTCCCAGAGACCTCTGTCTGCTGACCCGATGCGCCCACAGACATCTGTCTGTAGAACCAATGCCCCCACAGACCTCTGTCTGCAGACCCGATGCCCCCACAGACCATTGTTTGCAGACCCGATGACCCTTTGATCCCTGTCGGCAGACCTGAGGCCCCCAGTGGACATCTGTCTGCAGACCCGATGACCCACAGACATCTCTCCGCAGACCTGATGCCCCACAGACCCTGTCTGTTAAACGGATGCCACCACAGTCCTCTGTCTGCAGACCCAATGCCAGCAGAGACCCCTATCTTCAGACCCGGTGCCCTGAAAGACCTCTGTCTGCAGACCCACTGCCACCAGCAGACCTCTGTCTGCAGACCCAATGCCTGCGCAGACTCTGTCTGAAGACCAGAAGCCCCCGCAGACCTC